>JACVVK020000051.1:882500-885000 GCA_018292915.2 Batillaria attramentaria | reverse complement strand
GCGGCAGTTTTTCCACTCAGAACTGATTGAGACTTTAAAGCACATAATTTTGAGTCAAGCCTTTATTTTTTTCTTTCGCCAAGCCGTTTTCTCCTAAGTGGCCGCTCGCCAGAATGCCTCAAAGGTTTTCATGCATCATCACCAGCGTATGTATAAATATATTAGTTGGTCGGTCTCAAGGAACAGGCCATACTGCCTTTGCTAATCAGGTTCATTGTCTGTCTGTCTGTCTGTCTGTCCCACTCTCCCACTGTCTCTGTCGGGCAGCCGGGGCAGTCGAGAGCGGTAGAGCGTTGGACTTTCAATGCTCGGGTCGTGAGTTCGATTCCCGGCTGGGGCCAAATATTTGTGCTGGCCTTTTTGTCGTTGCCCCAGCTTTGATGTCACCCGTATGTGGCGGAAACGGGGCGAAGCAAAGTGTGAAGCACGTGTAGTTTGATTTGACTGAAACGTGGAAAGAAACCAGTGACGTCATTTGAAGAAAAAAGACCATCATTACGTCAATCTCTTTCATCTTGAAATCACCCCTTCTCCCATAAAATGACGTCATGCACGTACTGTGTTTCGCGAATACACGGCAGAGTAAAGGGGAGGGGCCGAGTGAAGTCGTTATTACCTCCAATGTGTTTTCTTTGATTTGAAATTGATCTGAAATAAATTGGGGGCAAAGACAGTAGTGCAGACAGTACATCTAGCAAGTTTCGGTGTCCTGTTGCAAGTCATTAATTTTCTTAATGTGCTTTAGAGAATGGCAATTTGCATGACTATTCTGCTTAATAGGTTGTAAGAGAAATATCCTATATAAGGACAATACATATTGTATTGTATTGTATTGTATTGTATTGTATTGTATTGTATTGTAACTGCTGAATTTTCATGATTTGCTCAATTATTGTAATGTACAAGCGGCTGTGTTTCCCAAAGTTTTGGTCATAGAGCCTTCAATTTCTCCTAAATGGCCACTCGCCAGAATGCCTCGAAGGTAAGGATGCATCATCGCACATCATCATTTTGGCACACTTTCTAATCTCAACATTACTTAGGTTACCTGCAAATTTTATTACATTCGAGATTTGTTTTTTAAATAAATAGGTGGCCTTGCTTACTTGATAACAATTTTCATACGTGCAGGCGAGATGTTGATTCCGTACTACGTTGGTCGCGTGCTGGATGGGCTGGTGATCCAGCATTCCATGGATGCCTTCCACACCGCCATCATATGCCTTTCTGGAGTCACCATTCTGCTGTGGGTACCGCGAGCTAAACCCAACACGCACGCTCACATGAATCACACGCATTCTCTCACACACTGGACATGAACTCATTACAATCACATGGTGCGAAGGGCCAGCTGAGCAATTTAAGTTTCGGAGGGTTTTTTTTAGAATTGCATCTATTTATTTATTTATTTATTTATTTTTTTTAATTTTTTTATTTTTTTTTGGGGGGGGGAGGGGGGGGCTGAACATTTTCAAAGCAGAGCGGGAGGAAGCCGAAGTACCCGGAGAGAACCCCCGACGGTCGGCCCGAATGAACGGTGCCACATACGAGAAAGAAAAATTCTTCGCGCCGAGTGGGACTCGAACCTGCCCTCTCGCATTGGTGACTAAGACTAGTCTTAACCACTAGACCACCGACCGTCCCTTTCTTCTTCTTCTTCTCTTTGCGATTGTCAGCCACATTCAGTCTGCTGAGGATTATGTCGTTTTGTCAGGGGTCTTCGCTACAAGACAAGGGGGAGGGGGGTGTGGGGGTCTTTAGCGCGGATGCTGGAGTGCGGCAGTATAAGCCAGAGATCAGTTTCATGTAACAGTTATCCAATACACTTCTAACAGGATCGGGATAAACTGCCGCCTTCAAGGGTCCGTGGGAAGGAAGCGGCACCTCCTCTCTCTCTCTCTCTCTAATATTCAATTTTCAATTTTGTCTTTGTTTTTGTTGAAGCAAAGAACCAATGGCTGCGACACGTTCATGGTTCAGTTATTGTAAACTGATGATATCTTGGTTTTGTCTGCGTGTTTACCGGCCAGGATCGTGAGCACCTGGTTACGGATGCACCTGTTTGTCATGTACACGTCACGCTTGACTGCACGCATCAGGCGAACCTTCTTTGCCTCGGTCATGCGCAAAGACATCGCCTTTTTCGACACTGTGGAAACAGGTAGATAATGTAGATGTTATACCATGTTAACGTAATTTATATGTTACATTATCATCGTATTCAACGTCCCAGGTGCGTGCTCCAGCTTGTTTAATCGTCGTGTTTACTCAACACACGAAACAAAAATGATGAAAAACTTGAAAAATTGATTTACAGTGATACAGAGTATTGATCTGAAAATGAATGTCAGCTGACCTATGTTTCCGGTTTCTTATTTTGTATAATTCAATCATTTTATTTTATTTTATAACTCATCGTTTCGATATCATACACACCTTACATAAAAAAAACACCTAAAAATCAATGTTGCAAAGACATTAGGCAAAGATTTTCGAAACG
>JACVVK020000051.1:797500-880000 GCA_018292915.2 Batillaria attramentaria | reverse complement strand
GCTTCGCCATGGAGGAGGACGAGGTGGAGCGCTTCGCACAGAAGGTCACGCGACTCTTCGCTAACGGGAGACGGGAGTCTTTCATCCACAGCACATTCGACTCGCTGACGCTGGTAATGTACTCGTATACGTGTGTGCGAGACCTTACATGAGTTTGTAGTGATTTACTTACTTTGTCCTGGTTCGCTGTGTGTATTGGGTTTTCCATGGCTAAGAATGTCCTTGTTTCTTTCTTTGTTTCTTTTTTTTGTTGATTTTTTTATGACAAGGGCACATACAGTGCCTAGCATTTGAGACAGGGGGTGGGGGATGGGTGTTTGGGAGTTTAACGTCCTTTTCCACCACATAAGGGTGATATCAAAGACGGGGCAACGAGAAAAAGGGCCAGCACACAAATATTTGGCTCCAGCCGGCGCTATTCGAACTCACGACCCGAGCATTGAAAGTCCAACGCTCTACCATTCGGCCACCCCGGCTCCCCGCATTTGAGACAGATAAAAGCAGTGCTTAATAGGACTTCGTAAGGAGGACTTCGCTGAGCAGCGTAACTGAAGTACATGTAAATTAGGCTCACAAGGCAGAGGCCGCGAGTGTCTAACGCGCTGAGATTAGCTAATGGTACTTCTAACGTGCCTAATTTACATGTAAATGGGTTACGCTGCTCAGGGACGTCCTTCTTACGAAGTCCTACTAAACATGCTTATAGTTGTATTTTAATAATAATAATAATAATAAATTGTACTTATATAGCGCAAAAAATTCTCACAAAGTGACTCAATGCGCGTACTCCCGCACTCATACCAACAAATATGCAAACACACACCCACCCACCTACACACACAACAGAGCAGCTGGAGGGTATGTTTTAGTGGAGGGTTTGTCCATTTCAGCTTTCTTAATGTATTCAAAACGGCAATATAGATCAGATGGTAATTTAACAAATAGGCAATAACTAATACAGATGATTTTTTTCTTCTTTTTATTGGGGGGGGGGGGAGGGGGGAACTTCCACACTCGTTGCTGTAAAGGCCTGCAGGGCTTTCTGAAGAGAAGAAGCACGGTAGTGGGTGGTGGGGGAAGGAGGAAACGGGTGGGGGGGGGGTGGGCTAGGGGCTCTGGAAGGGGATCCTTTTCCATGTGTGTGTCCTCCCAGGGCGCAAACTCGAACTCAAAGCAAAGCCACCACGCTAAACCACAAGGACTATGCTAAAAAAAAAAAAAAAAAAAGTGAAACAAAAATTGACGACAACAAATTTGGTCTTGCAGTTATTCCGCGCCTCGTTACAAGTGTGCACATTGTTGTACGGCGGTCACCTGGTCCAGCAGGGAATACTGAGTGGTGGTGACCTGGTCACTGTCGTTCTCTATCTGGAGCGGATCAACCTCTGTATGCAGGTCAGTCTACACAGTCTACACCGGCTGGGTTTGGGTGGGTGTTTGGGAGCTTAACGTCCTTTTCCACCACGTGATATCACGTGGGTGATATCAAAGACGGGGCAACGAGAAAAAGGCCAGCACAAATATTTGGCCCCAGCCGGGATTCGAACTCATGACCCGAACATTGAAAGTCCAACGCTCTACCATTCGGCTACCCCGGCTCTCCGTCTATACCGGAATTGGTTCTTGACTTGTAATTTTGTAACTTTTACGTTTGGCCAGTAACCTTTTTTTTTTATTTTTTTTAGTTTTGCCGGTAAAAAGTTTTGAGGCACTAGCCAAAGACTGGTGTGGGAAACAAAAAACAACAGACTTTCAGGGATTCTACATACGGGTGATATCAAAAAACGGGACAACGAGGAAAAACCAGCCAAAAAAACAAAAAACAAAAAAACTTTGGCTCCCATACAGTGTTCGAACTCACGACCCGAGAATTAAAAGTCCAGCTGTCTACCGCTCGCCTGTCCCGGTTCCCCCTGGGTATATCGGAAGATGGATAATAATTACGCCGTTTGAAATTACGTCCCTTCATTCTGTACGCAGAATTGGAATGAAGTGTGTGTGTGTGTGTGTGTGTGTGTGTGTGTGTGTGTGTGTGTGTGTGTGTGTGTGTGTGTGCAGGCGGGGGGGGGGGGGGGAATTGTTTGGGAGTTTAACGTTCTTCTCCACCATGCATAGCTGATCTCAAACACGGGGCAACGAGATAAAGGCCAGCAGAAATATTTGGCCCCAGCCGGGGTTTCGAACTCAACGACCTTAACATTTAGAGTCCAACGCTCTACCATTCGGCTGTCCCGGCTCCCTCGAAGCAAATTCGTTGGTTTCTACAGTTCTCTAATGTTTCCTCTTGGTTTGTGTAGGTGATCAATGCTGTGTACGGAGGTATGATGAAGGGGGTGGGATCTTCTCAGACGGTGTTCCAGTATCTCGACTGTCAGCCGAGGAGTCCGGGCAGCATGTCGAAGGACGCTTTCCAGGGAGAGATCGAGTTTCGTGACGTCACATTCGCCTATGCATCTCGACCGGAGCAGACAGTGTTGAATGTGAGGATCAACGCCATCGTCGGGGTCACCATTGACGTCGTCGTCATCACATCATCATTTTCGTCACCACCATCATCACCATTGTCGTTATCGTTAACATCATCATTGTCGTCGTCGTCTTCATCACCACCACCACCATCATCGTCACCACCGTCGTGGTCATCATCGTCACCGTCGTTATTTTCATCATCATCATCGTCGTCGTCGTCGTCGGTTTTGTTACTACTGTTAAATGTTAGGATCATCTTCGTCGTCATCTCATCATCATCCTTTTCGTCTCCACCATCATTACCATCGACGTCGCCGTAGCTATCCTCATCGTCGTCTTCTTCGTTGAATTTGATATTACTGCTGATTACGCAGACGGGAACAACTTGAGCCTGAGCTTCCTCGAGAGAGATGGATTTCCGTGTGTTGATTGTGACTGTGCATATCCCTTTACTGTGCAGAAAATGTCGTTCCGAGTGAACCCCGGCGAGGTAGTGGCGTTGGTGGGTCCGAGCGGCGGGGGAAAGTCGACCTGCGTGTCGCTTCTGCAGAACTTCTACCGCCCGTCCTCGGGTCACGTGATGCTCGACGGTATTCCCGTGCACCAGTACACTCACGAGGCTCTACACTCTAAGGTGAGACAGTAAAGACATTGTAGCGGTCTGTCCTGGAAGTGTTCTTGAAAACAATACGGCAACTGATTATAATAATAATAATGTATTGTATAGGCGCTTTACCCAATTTCTTGAACTGGCTCAAAGCGCCGCGCACTGAACCCAACACGCACGCTCACGTGAATCACAGGCATTCACTTACACACTGGACATGAACACATTACACTCACGTGGTGCGAAGGGCCAGCTCAGCAATTTAAGTTTCGGAATTTTAGAACTGCATTTATTTTTTTTTTTATTTTTAAACAACGGTTTGAGAAAACAGTAACTAGTTTGGTCTGATACTAAGCCGTTGTATTCTGCAGTGTCGCACTGAAGCTATCATAAATGATACAATAAATATAATTATACTCGTAATCTCATAACCCCCCACCAACCAACACACGGACACACCACACACAACACACACACACACACACACACACACACATCACACACATCCACACACCACACACAACACACACACACACACACAACACACCACACACACCGCAGCCGCCACCCCCCCCCCCCGCCCCCGGCAAAAACGCAAAAACAAACAAACAAAAAAAAAAAAAAAAACAACCTTCACCGCAAAACATGTTCTCACTAGATGGCGCTAGTCGGCCAGGAGCCCGTCCTCTTCTCCAAATCAATCCGGGAAAACATCACCTACGGCCTTCACGCATGCGCGGACGCTGACGTCATTTCCGCCTCAGTCAGAGCCAACGCACACGAGTTCATCGTGGCCACGCCGGCTGGCTACGAAACGTGTGCAGGAGAGAAGGGTCTACAGCTGTCAGGCGGCCAGAAACAGAGAGTGGCCATAGCGCGCGCCCTGGTCAGGGATCCGGCTGTTCTCATACTGGACGAGGCCACGAGTGCCCTCGACTCTCAGTCAGAGGCCAAGGTCAGTGAAACACTTCTGAGCATTTTCGTTGTTGTTCTTCCCTCACTCGTATTTGTTTTATCTGTTTTGTGTGTGTGTTTGGTCTTTGTTTTGATTCAGTTGTGCTTCGTCTCTTCTTCTTGTCCTTTATTTTTTTTTTTTTTTTTACCTACTTTCTGTTCTTAATCTGGGGGAGCCGGGGTGGCCGAACGGTAGAGCGTTGGACTTTTAATGCTCGGGTCGTGAGTTCGTATCTCGGTTGGGGCCAAATATTTGTGCTGGCTTCTTCATCGTTGCCCCGTCTTTGACATCACCCGTATGTGGTGGTAAAGGACGTTAAACCCCCATACAACCGCCCACCCACCCTGTTCTTAATCTGGTGCTCTTTTACTTTATAAGGTGTTTTCGCGTTTGTGGACGTTGAGAGAATGTGTTGTTATTTTACTACAGTTTTTTATTTTTTTTATTTTTTTTTTACTGTTCTTAGATTGTAAGGCGCCTAGAGCTTGGTCCCCAGGGAAAGGCGCCCTAATATATTATATTATATTATATTATATTATATTATATTATATTATATTATTATTATTATGATGATGACTATTATTATTGATAATAATACTAATAATACTACTAATAATAGTTATATGATAATGATAATGATTTTTTTTTTGGTCAACGAATCAAGGAACTTTATTTGAATCAGTGAAACTTTGTTTTACAACGGTAGATGCGTATTTAAGTCAGAATGACAGCCAGAATAATGAAAATGACGACAAGTGTAATGATAAATACAGGTGCTTTCTGTTTAGGCCAGAAAAGCCACTTCGCTCAAATCCACTCAGGTCACCTTTGCCCGACTTGTGCGCAAAAAGTTTCGGCTTCACTGGCAGCTTGCCTCTTGATGCAGCCCACCCCCCCCCCCCCCCCCCCTGCCATGCAACTTGCCCTACGAAATACAAAATTCACGAAAATCACGCTTTTTCTCGGTAACAACAAATCACTACAGACCAACACACTCGCCAAACAGCGTTCTTCAAATAGACACTGCACATGACCCCACAGTCAATTTTTGTGTCCTTACGCCTGCACTGGCCCGGGGCGTAGGCACGAGACAACTTCGATAAGACTTATAGGAGAGTATCACACTGAATGGGGCAGGTTAGAATAGGCCCGTCAGTTGCTATCCGCTTTTAAGACCGCCTTTAACACTTACTCTGCCGCAGGTGCAAGAAGCCCTGTCCAACAGTCGCCAAGGCCGCACTGTGCTGGTGATCGCGCACCGTCTGAGCACGGTGGAGGCGGCTGACCGGGTGCTGGTGGTGGACAAAGGACGTGTGGTGGAGGACGGTCCGCCATCTTACCTCCTGCGGCTCGGCGGGCTCTACTCGGCTCTCGTCCGCAAACAGCTCATCGCCACCGGAAGTCAGGCAGTTGTCCCCCGTTACGCACTTCCTGTCACCGCGTCGGCAGCGGAAGAAGGAGAAGACAGCGACGATGACGAGCGAAGGTCACGTGAGGAGAGCCACGATAGCGGCGTGGGTCCCGTTTCCTACCAGGAATTCAGTTTTGAGGGAAAGAATTTGAAGAAAGCTCTGCTTGAGTCTACGCATGGTGCAGAAGCGGTCTCAGCGCCTTTATCCGTTGGGGAAACTTTCTTCTAATTTTGGCAGACGCCATCCGTAAGGCGATATTTCCCATCAGACCAATTGCTTTTTGGACGATTCTACAGTCGTCTGGAGAAAGGGTCTAAGCGCTATGGAATTGACAGGAGCTTGGGCCCTTTTTTCTGGATGACGGCCGACTGCCCCGCAAAGGGGAAAGCTCAGTAAGCCGTCTATCTTGAATTCCTCAGGGAAGATTTCTACAGGGAACCCAGTATTGAAGACCCGAAAGGTGATTTCCAACGGGACACAAACTCTTACTTGGACAGCAGTACTAGCAGCTGCATTATTTGACTCCACGCAAAATAGAAAGTTATACATATCTCATAATATCTCTATTACGGTGGGGAGCCGGGGTGGCCGAATGGTAGAGCGTTGGACTTCTAATGCTCGGGTGGTGAGTTCGTATCCCGGCTGGCGCCAAATATTTGTGCTGGCTTTTTCATCGTTGCCCCGTCTTTGATATCACCCGTATGTGGTGGAAAAGGACGTTAAACCCCCAACCACACACCCACCCACCCTCTGGTACGGTGGCACATAGTTTCACTGTCTTTGTTTACGCTTCTGTCACTCTAGTTTTTACCACTTTTACTTAGTTTTAGCGTATCATGGAATTGATAAGCGACTCCACTCCAAACGTTTTACCAGACTCTACACCGAGGAAATCACATGTAGTTTGATATGTCTGAAACATGGAAAGAAAGCAGTAAGTCCATTGACGTCACTTGAGGAAAAAGGCCATGACGTCAATCTTTCGTCTCAAAATCACCCCTTTTCCAGTAAAACGACGTCATGGACGTACTGTGTTTTGCCGATACACGGCAGAGTAAAGGGGCGGTGCTTTGGCCTCGGGGCTTGCCGAGTGGAGTCGTCTATTCCGAATTTAGCTGACGCGAAGATTCCGTCTAGTAAATACAGAAGCGAGTTCAGAAGAGGGAGTAATTTTCACTTTCCGATTACAAAATGAAACGTGTCGGTGTTAGCGCACTCGAGGAAAACGCAAATATGTTTCAGATGTTTGAATTGTTTTTTTAAATTTAGCTTACAGGAAGATGTGACTTTTTTTCTTTCCTGTGACAGAATGGAATATGTTTGTTTCCCATGGAAACGCTTATAATACATTCTGCTTGCTTTTTGCTTGCTTCCTTGTTACGTTAGACACATATGTTGTCGTTGCTTATCTAAATGCGGTATTGTTTATATTTTAGAACTGCGTGTTTTATTTGTGGTTTTTAAATTTAGCTGACACGAAGATGTGATTTTTTTTCTTCTTTGCTGTGACAAAATGAAATATGTTTGTTTCCCACGGAAACGCTTATAATTATTTTCTGCTTGCTTCTTGCTTGCTTCCTTGTCATGTCCTAGACATGTTTTCCTTGCTTATCTATGTGCTATTGTTTATATTTTGGTACTGTGTGTTTTATTCGTGGTTCTGGGGAGAAACTCACACAGTATAACTTCTTTGTTTTGGGCTGCTGTTCTTAGGACATAAAAAACGGACCGTTGGAAATTTTCGGGCATCATGTGCTGCCTTCTTTAAAAATTTTAAAACAAGTCAAGACGCCGTTTTTCTGGGGAGAAACTCACACAGTATAACTTCTTTGTTTTGGACTGCTGTTCTTAAGACATAAAAACGGACCAATGGAAATTTTTGGGCATCATGTTTTGCCTTTTTTAAATAAAACAAGTCAAGACCCTGTTTTTGCCCAGGATGTGTGTATAGATGACAGACGTGCAGTGTTTGTTTTGGGGTCTGAAGCTTGAAGACTAGTCTGGGACTTCCTCTGGTCGAAGGCGTGTTACGTCGAGATTATGATCAGCATTTTGTCCCTGAAATAGACAACAACAACAACAACAGCAACAACAACAACAACCACACCACCACCAATAATAATAATATTAATAATAATAACAACAACAACAACAATGATAACAACAACAACAACAACAACACCACCACCACCACACCACCACCACCACCACCAATAATAATAATAATAATATTAATAATAACAACAACAACAACAATAATAACAACAACAACCACACCACCACCACCACCACCACCAATTAATAATATTAATAACAACAACAACAACAACAACAACAATAATAACAACAACAACCACACCACCACCACCACCAATAATAATAATAATAATAACAGCAACAACAACAACCACACCACCACCACCACCAATAATAATAATAACAAAAACAACAACAACAACAACAACAGTAGAATGTGATTTTCCTACATCAGTGTCCATGAATAAATCATCTATGTGCATCAAATTGACGTCAGTTTTATATCAGTGTTTATCTCAAGCTATAGAGCAGCCAGGTTTAACATGTAACACTGTGCTTCCAAAGTTTTTTGTGTGTGTTAAGTATGGACCGATCTCATTTCACTTTTGTATAACAAACACGGCCTAGATAGCAGCAGATTCTGTTTTAAACTCTACAAAATAGTGTATTGCATTTCACAAAAGAAATCGCCTATGAAAGCTTTTTCAAAGACGGCCAGGTTAAATTACCAATCAATATTTTTTTCCCCTGCAGAAGAAGAAGAAAGTAAGAACCTTTTGCTTTGCGTGCAAACTGATACTTCGCTGGATATAACTTCAACGAAGAGTAATGAGATGTAATGGTAAGGTTGTGACTTGGCGTTTTTCTCATCCTCGTTATGTCGTGAAGCAGGCATAAAAACTGACCGCTTATTTTGTATAAGATGTTGCTTTCTTTCGCGAGAAAGACGTGATGTTTTCTTATGGATGCTGCTCTTCGGCGGTTGATGTTCATGAGTTGTGAAGAAAGAACGTGATGAATCTCTCGAGGTTTTTAACTGCGAGTCATTTTGCGAACACAGGCGTGTGTCAGTGTGTGTGTGTGTGTGTGTGTGTGTGTGTGTGTGTGTGTGTGTGTGTGTGTGTGTGTGTGTGTGTGTGTGTGTGTGTGTGTGTGTGTGTGTGTGTGTGTGTGTGTGTGTGTGGTAGAGAGAGAGAGAGAAAGAGAGAGAGAGAGAGAGAGAGAGAGAGAGAGAGAGAGAGACAGACAGACAGACAGCCGACAGACAGACAGACAGACAGACAGACAGAGAAAACTTTCACGCAGGCGATGTACATACTGAACAACCAAATGCGTCACCATGTGCGCATAATCCTTTGATCATTTTTAAACAAGCGGTTTTGTTGTTGTTGTTGTTGTTTTAGACTATTGCAACTACACACAGAAGTGTGCAATACAATGCTCGTTGGTACCTTACGTCCGCTCGCAACTATAATTATAGATGTGACGAGAGGGTAACAGGGTGACGAGTGTAACAGCGTCCTCACGCGTCAGCGCCCGGAGGGTCTAGGTGTGTGGTTGGCAACGCCATGCAAGGGCTCCGCACAAACGCTGGGTGCATGGTGGTGAAAAGGTTAATGGTATCTCACATCAACAGACAGGCATGGGCACCAGGACGAGAACGCACACACACACGGGAATTTTCCTAACAAGATGCTCGACTTCACTACGTGTTTATGCAGACTACACTCTCCTGCCGTTCAATACTATTGTCAGTTTCAACCCAGCACGCGCCCTGCCCCCAGGGATGGAGGGGGGCGGGGGAGGGGGAGGGAGAAAGGTTCAGTTGGAGGAGGAGGAGGAGGGAGGGTGGGGGAGGGGCTGAGCACTCTAATATCGATTTCATTCCTCTGGCGCTACTTATCGCCCTTTCGTCTACTTCGGTTTTCAAGGTCCTTGACACCGCGGGCCGAGAGAGTTGAGACTGGAGATGTGGTTTCAACATTTCTACAAGGGCTTGAGCGTCGGTGGAGAGAGAGAGAGAGAGCGTACTATTGGTCACCAAGTCCATGCATTTTATTTTCCAGGTCTGTAAAATTGACGCACAGGTCTCTTGTTGTCAGTCCTTGTTGCCCAACAAGAGACAGACTGAGAGAGGAGTTTTGTTGTTATTGTTGTTGTTTGTTTGTGTGTGTGTGTGTGTGTGTGTGTGTGTGTGTGTGTTTGGGGGGAGAGGTTTTTCGCTGCCACACGGACTCTGAGTCTGAGTTGAGCCAAAGTGTGCTGCATACACTTTATTTTCCAAGAATGATGCAAGAAACGCACAGCCCGGGTCTCTCTTGCTATCTGTCCTTGCTGCACTACGAGAGCGAGAAGGAGACACAGAGAGGCGGAGACACAGAGAGGCAGAGACAGAGAAGCAGAGACACAGACAACCAGAGACACAGAGAGGCAGAGACACAAAGAGGCAGAGACACAAAGAGGCAGAGACACAGAGAAGCAGAGACACAGAGAGGCAGAGACACACGGAGAGGCAGAGGCAGAGACACAAAGAGGCAGAGACACAGGCAGAGACACAGAGAAGTACAGACACAGATAGGCAGACACAGAGAGGCAGGGACAGAGAGGCAGAGACACAGAGAAGCAGAGACACAGAGAGGCAGAGACACAAAGAGGCAGAGACAGAGAGGCAGAGACACAGAAAAGCAGAGACACAGAGAGGCAGAGACACAGAGAGGAAGAGACAGCGTACTTTCACTCAGACTGACTCGTGCCACAGAGTGCAAGCACCGTGCCAGCGCACCACCACCATAACCAAGACATGTGCGTGCTATTGTGTACGCCGTTGATTCATCATCCGGCAGGATTTTCTCTCGTCGATAGACCGCTTCTACACCGAACGCCGGATCAAAAAGAGAGTCAATACCAGCATGAAACAGACGCAGCGGTGAATGGGCGACGCAGACGCCTGCACTGACGACGGAGTGGTCATGTTCAGTCCGTGCAGCCTGACAGCCACTGAGCTCGGAGCTCCACTGTCTGTCGGGGATGCTTGAGGTGGAAGCGAAACGGCGTCTGGAGGATTTGGCCTCAGGATTGTGCAGCAGACCAGAGGTAGATAGAGCGAAGGAGAGAGAGAGAGAGGCCGATTGAGTTGGCGTTGTGGTACATGGTGGTGTTCGTACCTAGCCACGTGTGTGTGTTTGTTGACGTTGGGAGGTCAGGTGCAAGAAGGGGAGATGCAGTGATTAAGGACAGGTAAGCAGCTCTTATGTCTGATGTCTGGGTTTTTAGCACGGGTACTGGTTGGCATGTTTTCTGGGTTTTGTGTGTGAAGATCTTCAGTACTAGTAGTAGGTGTAAACGGTTCACACAACACACACACACACACACACACACACACACACACACACACACACACACACACACACACGAAGAGATAGAGAGATAGACAATGACAATGACACTTTATTTTTCAAGTATGTAAGATTACTTAGATTAGGTACAGCGTCCTTTCTTCTATCTTGTCCTTGCCCTATTCTACTACTACTACTACTACTACTACTACTACTACTACTACTACTACTCTCTCTCTCTCTCTCTCTCTCTCTCCAAATTCAAGCGGAGTAACATTAAATTGATGGTGAAAAGAAAAACGTGAAGAGACGTATTAGTGCAGGAAGAGAGAGAGAGAGAGAGAGAGATTCAATGATTCAATGAAACTTCATTTTTCAACGGTTGCGGCGTTGACACAGTCACAGACATTGCCATTTTGCATACCCGAGAGAGAGAGAGAGAGAGAGAGAGAGAGAGAGAGAGGAGCTGCAGGGAATCTCCCCCCAGACTTGGCCACTGCATTGTAATCGCAAAAGAGAATGGCATAATGCTGGATTGGCATTTGACATTACATCAATAAATGTCATGACTCGGTGAATAGGCGCAAAACCAATACAACTGGGACACGGATCACATGATGATATTCAGATAATACATATCACGGCGGGGAACAGCTTGGCCGTCCTCCAGTAGCCACTGAGCCACCCACACCCACCCCACCCCACCTTCCGTTTCAAGGATCGGTCAAGTCAAGTCATTTATTCTTGACCCTTGATGGGCATTAGAAAGAAAAACAAAAACAACCACAAACAAACAAAAACAAAAACTAAGATTAAAAACCTCAAAAACAACAAAACACATACGTCGACGCTCACAATGCACATATGAACTATGATCATCAAAGGGCGTAAACACAAATAAAGAGAGAGAGAGAGAGAGAGAGAGAGAGAGAGAGAGAGAGATGATGATGATGATGATGATGAAACTTTTTTAAATTCAGGATAGAGCATTTAGGCATTGCTACCTGCCTTAGAGAGAGCGAGAGAGAGAGAGAGAGAGAGGGGGTGGTGGGAGGAAGGGAGGAGAGGGGCGAGTGGCGAAGGAGGCCATCGATGGGGGGTGGGTGGGTGTTTGTGGGTTTAACGTCCTTTTCCACCACATACGGATGATATCAAAGACGGGGCAACGATGAAAAAACCAGCACAAAATATTTGGCCCCAGCCGGGATACGAACTCGCGACCCGAGCAGTAGAAGTCCAACGCTCTACTATTCGGCCAGCCCGGCTCCCCGGCCATCGATGGACATACCCTGATAGGACTGCCACATTACAGAGGTAATGCTATCATGTTTATCATGTTTACAGATCGTACTGAGCTGTTTTCGTGGTATCTATCACCACACCACTTCGGCTCAGTTAGTATAGCTTGGGCCGTATTGGGCGAAATGTACCAAACGAAACTACACATATTTAGTATAGTTCGCCTGCTTAGATCTGTTCAGGGTTAGATTTAGGGTTCGGGTTAGGTTTAGATTTAGGGTTGGGGTTACCTTGTGGTGATGGCGCAATCGCTATGTTGTTTAATCGGTCGAACTGCATTTACAAGAGGTGCAAATGGCACAAGTGAGCGGTGGTATAATAGGTAGTGCTTCGGGTTTAACCGCTGCGCTACTGAACGGCCGTCACCAATGTCACGGCGATGAAGCGTGGGTTCGAGCCCAGGTCGAGCTTGTGATATGTGATACCGATTTTTCCTGGATTCCGGGCTGCTCATCTGGGGTTTCTCTCCAGGTTATCCGGCTTTCCTCCACCAGCAAAATTGTTAAAAAAAAAAAGGAAGGATAGGTATTGGATGGCGCTGCACCGCGGCGACGCGCTTCCCCCGGTGGAAAATAGCCCGAAATTCCCGAAAGGGAAAATAAAGTAGTAAAAAAAAACAAACAAAAAAACTATACCAATGCAGTCTTATTATTAAAAGGAGGGGGGGGGGAGCCCTAAAGTGATAAATTCTTCCATCCTTCCTTACTGTGTAGTTCAGTTTGCCTTCTAGCATTCCGTGTGTTGCTGCAGCCCGGCCACGGTCGGTGAGCGAACAGGTGAGACTGGGTTATGTATACCACGTGGGATTTACGAGCTCACATGCAGGCAGTGGCCATTTCAAATTATTGCCACAGGTTCACCGTAGATAAATATATTTTGCCACATCTTGTGTGGTCAGTCACGTGGGATTCCAGACAAGATGCTCCAAGGCTTCACATAAGGGCAGACCTACCCATCTGCCGTATCTGTCTGACGCTGCCATCTCTTTAGGGGCTTCGGCCCTTTCCGCCGAGGTTAGTTTACTGACGCAACCGGTCCCGCGGAGTGCCTCATCAATTGTAGACATTTCTGCCGGTGTCATAAACACGAAATTGTTGGAGTTACTGCAGTAAATCCTCCCCCTCAGTGTCCGAAAATTGTCAGATCATTGGACTTCCTTTCCACTTTCCATGTGTGTGTGTGTGGGTGTGTGTGTGTGTGTGTGTGTGTTGTGTGAATATATCTGTATGTCAGTGAATAAAAGCGACATAAAAGGGACAGAAACCACTAACTTTCACAAAGGACGGCACAGGTCAACGTTTTCATCTGTATGTGTGCTTGCCTGCGTGTCACAGTCTCTGTGCCTGTGCGTGCGTGCGTGTGTGTGTGTGGTGTGGGGGGGGGGGGCAGGTAGAAGGTCAGTTTGTGTGTTTGTGCCGGGGTGTGTGTGTGTGTGTGTGTGTGTGTGTGTGTGTGTGTGTGTGTGTGTGTGTGTGTGTGTGTGTGTGAAAGTACGAGTTTCAGTGCGACATGTCAGTGTGTGTATATATATGCGTGTGTGGGAGGGGGGGGGTAGGAGATGAAAAGAAGGCGGCTTGTAACAGCTGCATCAAAAACACCGACAAGGATTGTTCACGTTCTTCACATTATTCTTTCCGGAGTCACATCCGAGGCCCTCCAAAGGGGAAACAACGCTTCCCGGCCCAGCAGTGTATTGACATCCACCTCCCCATTTGTTTTATCTTCATTTAGCTCAGTCTTCTATTATTCACGAATTCTATGGCAAGCCGCAGCCGGGGTCCGGAGGAAAACCCCACGTGGCAAAACCCTGTCACAGCCAGGCGGACTCGGCATCAGTTCACAGGCGAAGCCCGAATCAGTATCGATACGTGTGCAACAATGAACTCACGTTTTTATGACACCAGTCGTAATGTTCTGCCGGTGTAGCATCCGGTCCGGTCCCCCTCTGAAGTAGTCCCCCGGGGGACCAATTCGTGGCAAAAACTGCTCTATAATGGTCCCCCCCTTAGACATCCAGCCTCGTTTTCGACTGGTCCCCCTGGGCGATTTTGGTCCCCCCTCGCATCCAAAATAGGCCCCCTCTCGAACTGGTCCCCCTCTTTTCTAACCAATGTAGAGCTATGTCAGTATTTATTTTTAACTTTATTGTTACAAAACTTTATTGTCCCCAAAAGCACAGGGCCATAGGAACATTTTTTTTTTTTTTTTTTCCCGATTTATGTGCTTGTTGTTATTTTTGTGTGTGTGAGATATATTTGTTTGGTTGTTGGTTCTTGTTTCTTTCAGTTGTTTTTTTGCATTGGTTCTTTTTTTTGTTTTTGTTTATGAGATGGTTGTACCGAATACTAAACATTATTACTAGAATTTCAAACAATAAATAAATAAGTCAATCAATATTCTCTCTCTCTCTCTCTCTCTCTCCCCCCCCCCCCCCCCCCCCCCCCCCCCCCCCCCCCCCCCCCCCCCCCCCCCCCCCCCCCCCCCCCCCCCCCCCCCCCCCCCCACTCTCTATCTCTCTCTCTCTAGCAAAACCTGAAATAGACATTTACGTTCTTTGACAAGAAAAACTTTATTTCAAAAGGTATGTCCAGTCAAACTGTGTCAAAGAAACAAGAAATGAAACAAGAAACAGTTAATGAATAGCAAAGAGTTGCAACAGAAATTGTTAACCAGAGCGCTGTGCACTTTATAACGCAACATAAATGTAAATTAATAAATTGTTAATCGCACATCTTGTCCTGAAATGAGCAAAATAATAACAATAGCAAAGTACAAAACAAACTTCTACCGTACTGTCTTTGCATGAAACGTCATCGAATGCATGAAAGTCCACATTTCCTGTCAATTTTTTTAAACTGGAAATAGCATTTAGAGAATAACATCAAAGACCAAGTATCTAATATTTTCTATACAACGCCATAGAAAAATATTTCTTCAAAATTAAGTAAGTGTCCATGACATGAAAACTAGTTGCCACCTTTGGCTTTCAGCGTACTTCAAGTAGACAGTCAAGACTGAGTACCAGTGTCTCAAATCATGACGCTTGAAACAACAAAAACAGCAGAAGACTAACAGTTCTGGTCTAAGGAGTGACACAAAAAACAGGAGCAAAGTGATGTCCAAGATTCATTATATAAATTGCTCTGTCTGTTTTCAATGGGGCCGATTGCCAAACTGGCCCGTATTTCAGCCACCTAGGTTGTCGGCCTGGAGCCTCTCTTGTGAACACATACACGGGCGTGTCCAAGAGGGTGGCTGCAGCAAATATCTCAACCTCGGTGGCCCAAGTACGGTCGTTTCTCATGTTTGATGTCGCGACGTAATTTTCACGTGCGCTCGTTCCGTAGAAGCGTTTGTCATTCTTTTCAATCCAATCGCAAATGATATTTCGGAATTCCTTATATTTCGACTCAGTCCCCAAAACAACAAAGCTCACAGACCGGAAAAAACAATTCCCATCTCCTTTTACGCTAACGCTATCGAGAGGTGTAGCCGTAATGTCAACTTCAACACTTTCCCTTGAGGGGTGCCGCCTGAAAAGTCTGGGGAAATTCAAACTGGAGGCCCGATCCTTTTGCCAGGCACCATCAACGGGGTGGAACTTCATTCTCAATGGCGGCTGGCAAGAGGGGTCAGCCTGTGGATGATAGGAGGGGTCAGCCTGTGGAGCATGGGAGGGGTCAGCCTGTGGATGATAGGAGGGGTCAGCCTGTGGATGATAGGAGGGGTCAGCCTGTGGAGCATGGGAGGGGTCAGCCTGTGGAGTATGGGAGGGGTCAGCCTGTGGATGATAGGAGGGGTCAGCCTGTGGAGCATGGGAGGGGTCAGCCTGTGGATGATAGGAGGGGTCAGCCTGTGGAGCATGGGAGGGGTCAGCCTGTGGATGATAGGAGGGGTCAGCCTGTGGAGCATGGGAGGGGTCAGCGTTGTCCTGTGTACGATCATGGAACAATTTGACGTTGCTGATATTGTAGAGATTCTTCAGTATTTTCCCACTTTTAGTGTTCTTCAGTTGAAGTCGACCCTTCGGCAACACACTTATGACCTCATATGGCCCGACGAATCTTGGTGCCATCTTGCCTCCCATTCTGTGTACTCGTGCAGCATTGATGATTAAGACTTTGTCTCCGATGCGGAACCCGTGGTCATATGCACGCCTGCTGTCATAGTACTCTTTCTGCTTCTTCTGCGCCCTTGAAATGTTTTCACCAATTTTGTTCTTGACTTCCTCGTGAATCCCCTTCATAGTGTCCATGATTTCTTCGTTCAGATCTTGCTCGTTGGCATCACCAGTGACGTCAAATGGTAGTTTTGCCTGCTCACCATACAATGCCAAAAAGGGTGAAAACTGTGTAGACTTGTGAACGGATGTTCGGTAGGCGAACAGGGCTGCTGGCAAGAGTTCATCCCAATCATCATTGTCTGTGATCTTTACCAAAGTGTCTTTGAGTGTCCTATTGTCCCTCTCCCGTTGGCCGTTCGTCTCAGGGTGGTAGGCCGAAGAAATGCGATGGTTGATATTGAAACGGTCGGTGAGAATATCAAGCGCAAAGTTAATGAACTCACGGCCTTGGTCAGTTATGAGGGAATCAAACGCGCCAAAGATGCAGATGGTTTCGTACATGAATCTGGCAACTTCCTCTGAACTCTTGCACGGGATGGCCTTGGCAACGGGAAACTTTGTAAAGTGGTCTGTGAGGGCAACAATGTACTGGTTACCTCTGTCAGTGACCTGCAAAGGTCCTATGATGTCCATTCCAACGAGGCTCCACTTCTTTTTGGGCACTGGGATGGGGTGAAGCGGTGCTGCTGGCTTCTTTCTGCAAGCGTTCATGTTCTGGCACACACAGCATGATCTGCAGTAGTCTTCAACCTCCTGTTTCATTCCATGCCAGAAGTAACGCTCCAAGACCTAGAGAGAAAAAAGAGTAATGAAATATTTATAAATACTATGTCTTAAAGATAACTGGTAGATAACAGTGTGTGTGTGTGGGGGGGGGGGGGGTGTGAGTGAGAGAGAGAGAGAGAGAGAGAGAGCCAGCAAAGGAAATGTCTTCAATCCGGAAAATGTCCGTTATATACCGAAGACATCGGCTATACCGGAAAATTTACGTTATATACGGAGTCATCGGATATAACGTCCACCAGGACAAAAGTGGCCGCTATATCCGATGTGTTGGTTATACCAGACATACCAGAAACACACAAAACCTCGTTCCCATTCTAAAGCCTGTTAAAACTGGGAGTACAAAAACGGGTGCTCACCTTCTTATAAGTCTTGTTCATCCCCAAATGTCCTCCGCTCACATAGTTGTCATGAAACTCTTGCAATATCTCTGGAACCTGGTTCCTCTTTGCCACGAGGATTCCGTCGTGGTAGAGCACATCCTCTCGAATTGTGTATTTTGCAGCAGTCTTTCTCAACTGTCTCTTTTTAACTTTAGTCACATCACGGTTTTCCCCTTTCGCGGTCAGAGGGTAAGTGCCATTTTTCAAATAGTTCAACACGTTGTCATACAGAGTGTCGTCCATGATGATAGTCAATGAAAAACGAAGACTGGTTGACGGAATGAATTGTCGTGTACTTATAATTATAGGCATGTTTGACACGAGTCACGTGACGTGTCAAGAAGCGTGGCGATGTTTGACACGAGTCACGTGACGTGTCAAGAAGCGTGGCGACCGTTTTCTCATCCCACAAAAAAAAAAAAAAAGAGAAAACAAATCTAAACTTTTAAAAGTGATTTAACTTCGTAGATTTGCCGTTCTATGTAGCCTATACTTTTGTTTTTTAGTGGCGACCGTTTTCTCATCCCACAAAAAAAAAGAGAAAATAAAAAACAAAAGTATAGGCTACATAGAACGGCAAATCTACGAAGTTAAATCACTTTTAAAAGTTTAGATTTGACACTGTAACCTTGACCCAGTTCAAGATCATCTTGAATAACATCTCTGTACAAAAATGAAAATAATTATACATATAACGAAAGAGGGGTGTGTGTGTGTGTGTGTGTGGTGTGTGTGTGTGTGTGTGTGTGTGTGTGTGTGTGTGTGTGTGTGTGTTTGCGTGCGTGCGTGCGTGAGTGAGTGTGCACGCGTGCGTGAGTGCGTGCATAATGTGTGTGTGTGTGTGTGTTTGAGAGATGGGGGGAGGAGAGAAAGTGTGGGGGGCGAGAGAGAGAGAGAGAGAGAGAGAGAGAGAGTGAGAGAGATCCAGAGTCACGTTTTCTACTGAGTTGACACACACTATAACAATAAAGTTAAAAATAAATACTGACTACATTGGTTAGAAAAGAGGGGGACCACTTCGAGAGGGGGCCTATTTTGGATGCGAGGGGGGACCAAAATCGCCCAGGGGGACCAGTCGAAAACGAGGCTGGATGTCTAAGGGGGGACCATTATAGAGCAGTTTTTGCCACGAATTGGTCCCCCGGGGGACTACTTCAGAGGGGGGACCGGACCGGATCCTCCCCCTCGAGGGGGGGGGGACCGGATCCTACACCGGCCCCCGTAGTGTAGTGGTTAGCACTTCGGACCATGGACCGGGAGACCCGGGTTCGAGTCTCAGCCGAGGCAAGCGGGATTTTTCCAACCTAGGGTCGGCTCCTACCCAGAGCGGGTGTGCTATGGGCCCAATGGGGAGGCTGTTGCCACAAAGCCGAGATTCACCCACTTCACGGGTGCGACTTTGGGGGGTGCTTCCCTTGGTATGACACGTCTTATGATGTGGATGATTACACGGCCGGCACCGCAGGTGCCGTAGTTTCCGGGCCTGGTTAGTGCCGGGATATTTATGACAGGAAGCGTGGAATCGGGCCCTGTCCCGCAGTCCCAAACCACACGGACCTCCATGGCATCATCTTACCATCATCTCATCACCATCATCATGCATGATAAAAATTGCCCCAACTTCCGAGCCCTCCGTGGATTCCACCCATTACCATGGAGGAACACCACTGGAGCCGGCAAAGAGTGTGGCAGCAAAAAAAGAGAACATGAACATGATACCATTTCGATGTGTGAACCAGTTTTGCGGCTGTGGTTACTAAGGTATGAGCCAAACGTGAGTCAAAACATGCGCCTGTCGCCCACTTCACTTGCAAGTGAAGTGACGCGTTTGTAGGAGACAGACTATAGCTACGGCCAAGCGGCCGTCTCGGTGCATCTAACACGTGGTCGCTGGTGACATTACAAGTTTACAAAGCTGTAAAATACACTTTGGAAGGACCACTGACTCAAAATGCAGCACCTGTGCAAAACACGTTTTTTTTTTCTTCTTCTTCTTCCTTGTTCGCTTCCCGTTAGGGGAGCCGGGGTGGTCGAATGGTAGAGCGTTTGGACTTCTAATGCTCGGGTCGTGAGTTCTATCCCGGCTGGGGCCAAATATTTGTGCTGGCTTTTTCATCGTTGCCCGTCTTTGATATCACCCTGGTGGAAAAGGACGTTAAACCCCCCAACACCCACCCACACACCCACCACCCTCGCCTCCCGTTAGATGAGCAGTCCGGTGTCCGATGAAAGCTACGTCGCAGTTCCTCCAGGGTGCCGTATAGCTTGGTTTCCACTGCTGTCGGTGTCGGCCAGTACTTCCTCCTGGATGCTGCATGCGTCGTACAATCTTGAAGGATGTGGTCGGTTGTGGTCATTGGTCCCTCACCACATGGGCACTCTCCACTCTGTCCAGTGCCAAAATTTTGTGTGCGTGTGGTGGTACAGTCGATTGTGTCAGTCCTCAGGCGGACGAGCTTGCGTTTTCGACACGGTGGGAGTTGCTCGTCCTGCAAGATGCCGCTGTACACGGGATGCTTCCATATTACTATGCCAACTCAGTTGTGTTTTGGTACAGTTTCGTTCGTGAGTGCGCCTGTACGCTCGAAATACTCTATCTTGATGATTAGTACAGCTCTTAATGCGATACAATGTTGTTACACATTGCGCGCGAGCGGTCTAAACACTCAGATTCAGTCTACGATTGTTGTCCGTCGGCGACAACTTCCCTCAGAGTATGAGTTGCGTCAGCGAGTACGCTTCTGTTGGCTCATTGCCAGCATTAGAGACATCACTGTCCAGGTGTCTAAGTGACGAAACAGCTCAGAACGATCTGTGAGCACACAAATCATAAATATCGCAAATTTAACTGAAACATTTCAGAAATGACGCCGAAATGCCGCAGGACTGAAGATTTAGCTTGGTGACCTTTCTGCACCCTAGTGTTAGTCTCGCAGAGCCTCTTGTGTGGTGTTCTTTGAAAGTGGTGTCCCAGAATTCACTGTGCATGTCAGTAATTCAATGATTCATTCAGGTTGTTTAGTTAGTTATTTCAATGTGGTGCTTTAAGCCGCGCGCATCATTCAGAAGGAGATAACGAAGACGAGCACAGGTGTCAAACCGACTACATGCACATGTATGTACGTAATTCGTGTGTGTGTGTGTGTGTGGTGTGTGTGGAGAGAAGAGAGAGAGAGGAGAGAGAAGAGAGATTGTTTATCCTATCTTATTCTTCTCACACACACACACACACACACACACACACACACACACACACACACACACACACACACACACCATTTATTCTCGCACGCCTGCCCTTTCACTTTCTCACAAGAGTGTGTGGGCGTGCCTTGGCCCATCCATTTATGTGGTGCGACTGACGAGGCGCTGGCTCCCCTGGTGAAAGATTCTCAGTGGTACAAACAACACACCCCACGTAGACCACTTCGGTTATCTCTTGTCACCTGCAACGTATTAGGAGTCATGCAAAGCGGTCGGACAAAAAAATGCATTGCCTTGTCAGAGATGCTGTCAGCGAAATATCAGAGGGTGCAGCGAACGTATGCCGCTGCGATTTCCCCGGCTTTCGTAGCGTGTGTGTGTGTGTGTGTGTGTGGAAGCTTGTTTTCAAGGTGACGAAACACGACGCCCCAGCAGGCACCCTGTGTGTGCCTCTGAGAGACGACCGTGAACTTTGACATTGACCCTTCGCTCGTGCTTTTCTCGCGACACACAACGCACGCTTGTGTCGGAGTGAATCGTGGCCTGTTTCAGAGAGGTGAGGCTTGGAAGGTTTAATTTTGAGGACAGTGAGTCTGTTACAGGCTGTTCACACGTGCATGCGGTGTTGGTTCTCATTAATTCATGCAGACAATCGGACAAAATGTGGTACCGTCCCTTCTGTTCCTGCCTGCACAGCTGATACAGGGAGATCGTCCGTGCGTGTTTGAGAGGTGAGACTGAGTAGCGTACGTTATTTCTGGGACTATGACCGCGATTCTAAGATGTGTAATTTAACCTGGCAAAACGTGAATGCATTGTCGGTTCTAATTAATTCTTGATTATCGTCAAATTTAGCCATCATACAAGCTGGTCCGTCTGCACAGCTGACATTCTTGCACCTTTGAGAGGTAAAGGCTTAGCTGGGAAGCGTTATTTCAAGTGTGGGAACGTAACAGTGATTCTATGACTGATGTGTAATTTAAGCTGTCAGATTGAAACGTGAATTCATTGTCGGGCGGCATTAATTCAGATTTTGATTATCGAATGTGGCACCATACAAGCACAGTGGTCTGCACAGCAGTCGGACACAGGGTTTGTTCAGTTGCGAGGTGAGGCTGGGCCGGAAACGTTCGTGATTTCAGGGACTATGACCGGGATCATAAGATGTGTAATTCAACCTGTCAGAACCTGAATGTATTGTCAGTTCTTATTAATTCTTGATTATCGAGCAAATTGTGGCACCATATACATGCTGGCCTGCACAGCTGACAGAGTCTTGCATGTTTGAGAGGTAAGGCTGTGAACTGCGTTATATCTGGGAATATGTCATTGATTTTAAGATGCATAGCCAGTTTAAGCTGTCAACATTAAATGTGAATGCATTGTCGGTTCTCATTGATTCTTGATTATCCAGCAAAATGTAGCATACAATCCTGCACAGCTGACAGATTCTTGCATGTTTGAGAGGACGCCCGTAAGGCGGGGAAGCGCTATTTCTGGAAATACTAGTATGACAGTGAATCTAAGATGTATATTTCAAGCTGTCTGAAAGCGTGAATGCATTGTCAGTTCTCATATGCAGCAAGTTTATCGAGGACTGACTACTGATTGTGGATGCATTCAAATGTGTGCGCCGCAGCCGCTCCACAAAACCGAGTTTCATAATCTTGTGAACTGATGTCATATCCTGTGAATTATCAAGAATTAAGGCTTGAAAGTAATGATTCTAGAATATCAGTTTTGCGGTGTTGTCAAAGCATGCATGCAATGTCGGCAGTACAGGCATTTCATTATCGAGCAAAATATGACTCCATTCACATCCACGCGAGCCTCCACTGACAGCACAGAGAGATCTATAATCTTGGTCTGTGAATGTTACAGTGTGACCCGGTTTAGCCGGCGTGCAGACAGCCGATGAACGGTTTCACGTGCATTGACACCAGTGTCATCGCCAGACAAGGGGGAGCCCGGATCACCCCTTCTAAGAGGCGAACAGATCGTGCATTATTAATCAATTGACGCGCCGAACTGCCCCCAGCTCTGGCCGGGAAGGCCGGCTTCATGCGGCTAACTGACCGGGAGAGTGGACAGACTATGTACTGGTCAATGGCAGCAATATGTCAACAGATGGGCGGCCCGTGGTTCGATAGCTTGAGCCTCTACTCTCGCCGCTCCAACTGCGAGTCTGGTGTGGTGTGAGCCGGTTCGATCCCAAACGGGCGGGAGTTAAACGAAAGAAATTGTGATTACACCTAACATTGTCCGATTCCAGTGTCAGCAGATGCACGGTCGACGTGGGCACGGGCTGAATAAATAATTTATCAGACTTGATCCACTTTATGTAACGTTTATACACCTGCGTTCGTGGGTTTGGGGGAGTTTAATGTCCTTTTCCCTTTTCCGTCACGTGTAGCATATATCAAAGACGGGGCATTGATAACCTTTGCGCTATTAAATATGCTGTAATTCTGATCTTTCGGTTCGAGTTCGACACTTCACATCCCTCCCCCCTCCCCCCGCACGCACACACACACACACACACACACACACACACACACACACACACACACACACACACACAAGCAAAAAAAACAAACCCCTAAACACCAACCACCACCAAAACAACAAACAAACAAAAGAAAAACAAGAAAAATACCAAACACCTCCTCCCTCCCCCCCCCCCCCCCACAACCAACCAACCAACCAAGAACAACAACAACAACAAAAATACTCAGGGGAGGCGGGGCACGGTGGTAGAGATTTGGACTTTCAATGCTCGAATCATGAGTTCGAATCCTGACCGGAGTGGAGTCAAAAAAATGCGTGCGGCTGGCCTTTTCTCGTCGTCCCGTGTTTGACATCACCTTTGAGTGGTAGAAAAATCCACCAACTCCCAAACCCCACGGAACCAAAAAAAACCCAAGAAAAACACAAAAAAACACAAAAAACACACCAATAAAAACACACCATAAAACAAGCAACCTTCCCGTAAGCGCTGCTTCGCGGGGATCTACCGCTGTGCATCGCGACGCGACCCGACAGATTCAGCCGTAACAAGGCGTAAAGTGTTTGATGAGCTAACGCAGGTAAGCTGAGTTAATTAGGCAGCAAATCACCCCGCGGTCTGGAGCCATCTTTAGTAAACATCGCTGAGCAATATTGCGTTCCCTCTAATCGGAACGAGATCAGTACTTCCTGTGGTGCTGTCAGTCTGCGCAAGACGCCGCAACACAATCAACATTCCTCCCCCCCACTACATGAATGAGCAATTTGCAGGGTTGTCAAACAGGTATTTATTCGTATCGGCGTGGCTGCTGAAGCGCGGAGGTGGAGTGGAGAGAGAGAGAGAGAGAGAGAGAAATCCTTGATTTTACAACGGCAGAATTTCAGGTTAGGCATGAAAAACAATTTTCAAACTAGCTCACAATGAACGTGAGATCTATCACACACACACACACACACACACACACACACACACACACACACACACACACACACACACACACACAGAGCTCAAACTCAATCCTTAATCAGGATTTAGATTTCAGTTTATCGATGCCGCTGTCTTAGAACTTGACCCGACCCGGCCGTAAAAGATCAAAACAAAAGAAAAACAAGAGAGAGAACGAACGAACGAAACTTTATTTTACAAGGATAAAAGATTAGGTGAACAGACCTGTGTGTGTGTGTGTCAGTGTGTGTGTGTGTGTGAGAGAGAGAGAGAGAGAGAGAGGAGGAGGAGGAGGAGAAGGAGGAAAGGGGTGGAGGGGAGAGATAGACACACGCGCACCGCACATTACAAGCATCTTTGCACGTGCATCTAGTCAGCTAATTACGGTGCTTGGCTGCCGGCTGGCGCGTGCGAGAGTTATAAAGTGGAAACGACGTGAAACGCAAGAAACCTGTGCCAGCGTGCCGCGGCTGCATGAGGCATCGTTTCCCCTGCGGAGACCGATTTTCTTACAGCGCCGTTACACCCGATAACTCCTTTATTGATTGACCTTCAAAGTGGAGACTCAACAGCGTATCCTTGAGATTTCTCCCTCCTTCGACTGGGGACGCGGAGCTGGCAGGATTAGCAGAACTGGTAGTGCGTTGGATTTTCCGAATCAGTGTTCAGTCCTGTCGTAAGTTCGAATCAAATAGTCGTCGATCAAAAAATGTGTTCAGTTGAGGCTATTTTCCGCGTCCAGTTTCTGATGGCATCCTGACGAGGTGGAAACGGACGCTAAACCCGGGAACAATGATCCAACAAGCCAGCCGAGGCTTCTTCGAGTGCCACGTGGTTACCGTGTCTGCCCCAGTTTGACCTTTGACTGCTCAGCAAGTACGTATTTAATTTCCCATTCTTGGTTGTTTGTTTGTTTGTTTTTGACTTGCCCCTTGTCAGTGTGGGGAGCCGGGGTAGCTGAATGGGTAGAGCATTGGGCTCTCAATGTTCGGGTCGTGGAGTTCGAATCCTCAGTGGCTGGGGCCAAATATTTGAACCCCAGTGGCCTTTTTCTTGTTGCCCCGTTTCCTTACGTGGTGGAAAAAGGACGTTACCCCCTTCCCCACCCCTCCATTCCCCCCTCCTTCCCTGTGTTCACTTGCACTGCTGAAGGCATCGTTTTCACTGCTGCTGCGAGCAATGCTTTTGTGCCCGTACACTCGCTGGTACAGTCTGTAACATCAGTTTTAAACAGCGTGTCCTTGGGATACAATTCTCTCTGCTCCTACCGATTGCCACTTGCATGTGCGTGTGTGCTAGTTTTGATCGTATAGGCTGCTCAGCGCGTACGTGCTGAGGCCAAATATTTGTGCTGGCTTTTTTCCTCAGTGACCCGTCTTTGGTATCACCCTTACGTGGTGGAAAAGGACGTTAAACTCCCAAACACCCACCCACCCTCCCTCATCTTCCATTCTTGATTGTTTCATTGTTTGTCTTTCGTTTGTTTGTCTCTTATTTCTTGTTGGACTTATTTTAATTTTTTACTTGCCACCGCCTGTATTCGCATGAACTTAACTGAACTGTGTGAGGCAGCCTTGACAAGGTCAGACTTGAGCCCGAAATATCCAACTCAAACCTGAGGTGGCCTGGTTGCTGCGCACCAGAGACTGAGCACATGCTTTTTCGCAGGGCTGAGTCCTGAACTGTTCTCACGCTGCACCCGATTTTTCTTGTATTTCTCCATCCGATACAGTAATACATCCGATACAGTATTTTCAGTTGTATTGATTGACCTTCAGGGCGGAGAAGTAGGCCCAGTTGACATGCTTGCAGTTAATTTCTCTCTCCACGTGCTTTCGTTTGATGCGTGACCTAGTTTGATCCTAGACTGCTCACCTAGTCCGCGTTCATCTTCCGTTCTTGTTTATGTGTTTGTTTGTCCGTCTGTTTTTTTTTTTTCAAAAGATGTTTTCTTTGTCAGTCTTTTACATTTGTTTGTTTTGTCACGATACATGTGTGTGTGTGTGTGTGTGTGTGTGTGTGTGTGTGTGTGTGTGTGTGTGTGTGTGTGTGTGTGCGGTGTTACACAGCGTATTAGTATAGATTTCTTCCAGCGTTTGTAATCCTTTTGTATACTTTGTATTGCGTTTTCAAGTAATAATGACATTTAGTATTAATAACCTCACGGTACATGTACGTAAAATTATCTGCTTTGTGACGGGCCGATGGCCTAAACAATACAGAATTGAATTTAATTGAATTGAATTGAATTGAAAGTTTTGTCACGACTTGTAAAGGCTGTAAATTACCACCTTAACTCTTCGGCACGGCAACTTCATGGCAATTTTGTGGTGAGTTCCTCGGGCCAAACTATTTGTGCTGGCTTTTTACACGCTGCGGGTTGGGTGGGGTGGGTGGGTGTTTGGGGGTTTAACGTCCTTTTCCACCACATACGGGTGATTAATATTAAAGGCGGGCCAACGATGAAAAAGCCAGCACAAATATTTGGCCCTAGCCGGGATACGAACTCACGACCCGAGTATCAGAAGGCCAACGCTCTGCCCTTCGGCCACCCCGGCTCCCATTTACTTGTTGCCCCGTCTTTGATACACCCATATGTGATGGAAAAGCACGTTAAACCCTCGAACACCCCCCCCCCCCCGCCCTTCCCCCCCCCCCCACTCCCCCCCCCCCCCCCCGCCCCCTCAGACTGTTTCGCGTCGTACTCGAGATCAGAAGGGTTCGAATCCCGTCATTACCGGAATTTGTAACAGACTCTACCCTGTGCCTCCGTCCTTGAAACCAACCTCGCGGTACATAGAAGACATTATACGTCAAAACATCATCACACCTTTTCTCTGAATGTCTCGGTCTAACCTTTATGTCGTGTCGACGTCTGGGTCGACATGACAGGTCAGTAGAAGTGTGAAACTGATCAGCTTGTCAGTCAATACGTTTTGTCGCTGCGTCGATCCATGCACCGGCTGTGCGAGTACTGGGCCAACATGGAAAAGTCGGGGTTAGGGAGCTTAACCCCGGGTTGGGGTCTAACCTCGAACTAAACTAGCTCTAGGGTTAAATTTTCTGGGGTTTTGTTTGTTTGTTTGTTTTAAATCAGGAAGCGGGTCCATTCCAGCAAGGTGCCTATGCCGTTATAGAAGGATTTTTGTCTTTTTTTCTTCGCTCCCTTTTTTTTAAAATTTAATTTTGTTTGGGGGTTTCTTTTGTCCTAGTCTGGCTTAGGCCCGTAGCCGTGGGTTAAATTAACCTCGAGTTTTACATATGGGTACAGATGTCTATAGCAAACATTAGTGCAGCGCCGGCCGATGCCGGAAAGGCGTTTCTTTGCAGGTTACACAATAGCAGTAGTTCCCGGGGCATTTAGCAAGAATTCCGTTAAGTGTAGGACAGAATTTTTGCCCCTTTTAAAATTTGTTTGCAGGGTAAAAACAAAGATGGCAGTCCGGGGCTGTTTGTTGGCTTTGTAAATACGTTTCATGCCAGGTAATAGTAAAAACAGTGAAAAATGATCCTAGCATGTGGACTATTTGTAGTCATACGCGGCTTGCACAAGAACTAGCAGACGACAGAGGAATGAAGGGGTATGTGGTCGTTGCATGCGTTTCGAAAAACGTGTAACATTGAAACTGTTTAAATTTACCCTACACATGAGTCTTTGGCTGCTCGATTTTTGTGATTGTGATTGTGTGTGTGTGTGTGTGTGTGTGTGTGTGTGTGTGTGTGTGTGAAGAGCCGGGGCTGAGTGGTGATGGGGTGATGTAAGGGGGAAACGGAAGGGTAGCGGTTGGGGGGGGGGGGGGTATGCCGGGGAGGTGGGTAGCAGACTCCAACAACAGATCGAATCGCCCAATCAAGTTAGGCGGCGACTGAAGGACTATTAGCCAAGGCTTCCTCCCATGAGATCAGATTCTATCGCCGTCCCTCAGTACTCCGCTTCAGAACAGCAGGAGGAAAGCGAGACCGTCAGAAACACAAGGCCTCGCTAACGGTATCTCATTTGTTTAATCTGCTGGCTAGGTAAAAACCTGAATACTGCTGCTTCTGTAGAGTCGTGGATGTAACATAGTCCGACTACGGATGCCTGCGTCAGATTCCTACGTTCACAAAGACTGTTTAGAGCATTGTAGGGCGGTGGGGGATTTTGACTTTTTGTCGGCTGGGTGGCAACATGGGTTGGAATAAAAAATGTGACAACTTTTAAGATCCTACCGTGACACTGCAACCGTTAGAAATCCCGAACGAAGTCGCTGTACGTTTTCTGTGTCACCCAACAGGTCCGCAAGGACTGAAATTATAGGTGTGGGAAATCCGAGACAACGAAAGGGGACTGTACTGTTTTCTGACGGCGGCTGGTACAATTTTTCCCCGTATGATCGTGAACTGAGCAACGCTTGAAGCATTTGTCGACCCGCACGTAAACAACTTTTCAACAGTAAGATGTTTTCCTTTTCAGGTTCTTTTTCGTTTCAGTTTTGTTTTGTTTTGTTGCTCCCTGCTGCACGAATTTCGATGCGCCACGGACAAAACTGAGATTTCCAACCGTGTTTTCCCAGTAGTGTGTTACAAACTCTTGTCTATAAAGTTTGTAGTTTATACGAACTAGATGTAGCAGTGCTGTGTAAAGAAGTACGTGCGGGTTTTATTTTTATTTTGACACGCCCCCTTCCCCTTCCCCAAACACACACACGTGGTTGTACTGATGAGGCTCTGTTTCAGTACCTGCACCTGTTTCAGTAAAGCATCTTTATCAAGCTGAGCTGCGTCAGCATCGTAGTTTGAGAAGATGTGTGCGTGTACATCTAGGTGGGTGAGTTTAGTCTGTGGCCTGGCACACATTGCCTTTGTTTATTATCTTTGAAATTTACCGTTCTATGTGCTTTCGAGTCTTCTTCGAGTGGGTGCAGTTTCTGGGAGCTTAACGTCCTTTTCCCACCTCGTCAGGGTGATATCAAAGATGGGGACAACCAGAAAAAGGCCAACACAAATATTTGGCCCCCCAGCCGGGATTCGAACTCATAACCCGAGCATTGAGAGTCCAACGGTCTACCATGCGCGGCTATCCCTGCTCCCCCTATTCGAGTCTTCACGTGTTTGCAGGACTTGAAGTTAGCTGTGTAAAGCACGCACAGCAGGTCGCAAAAGGGACCGTAAGTCGCGCTGGGCCGAACGCCGCTACAGGCGAAAAGAGTGCTGGGGGTCAGTATGGCCGCCTTGTGAGTAGCCAACTTCAACTGCTGATATCTCTGTCAAGTTTAGTAGTACAGCTTTCATTCTTATATTGAATTAAACTGCATAACCTGTAGATTGTTCTGATATATGTACTGATAATTTTCGACTTATGGTCCCTTTTGTGAGAACGGGTCACATTTTTTTCCTCGCCACGCCAGTTAATCGCCGCTGACCGCGCGCTTTCGCTCTTTGTGTATTGTCCAGCGCCGGGGCCGGTGGCGCAGTCCGCTCGCTACACGCTCGTAGCGTGTGAACGGAAAAGCCGTTCCACCAGCGTGCGAAGGCTCCGTGCAGGCTCGTAGCGTGTGCCGTAGGTCTCATGATTATCATAGAAACCTGCAAGGTTTCGAAAAGACGTGAGCGATAGGTCCATTTCTCCACTTGGCCTATGGGCGTTTACACCAGTCAATTCATAAAGTGACATTTCAGACACATCTGTTTCAATAAAGATCCCTGACCCTCCTCCGCTGTGTAAGATGTGGCTTCCCCATTTGTAACCGTCTCGTGAAAATGAATTTTTTTTTTTGGGGGGGGGGGGGATTGGGGGGGGATGGGGAAGGGGTCTGCATTTTGTTGTTCATTTAAGACAAAGTCTCTCTTTGTTCAGGAGGGACAAACATGTTTATGTTGAATGATAATGCGGGGCCAGCTGCCAGTCGCCTTATAAACTGTGTTGTCGTAGTCACTCCAACAGACATGGAGGCACGGGTGTGAAGATCAAGGCGCAGACTGGTGCAAAGACGTGAAGACACAAAGGTGAAGACAGAGACGCGTAGACACAAATGTTGAAGCCACAAAGGTGAAGACACAAAGGTGAGGACACAGACGCGTAGACACAGATGTTGAAGACACAGACGTGAAGACACAGACGTGAAGACACAGACGCGTAGAGACAGACAGAGACGTGACGACATGCGAAGACGTAGACGTGAAGACACACAGGTGAAGACACAGACATGGAGGCACAGAAGTGAAGACGCAGGCTGATGTGAAGACAAAGACGAAAAGACACAGATGTGAAGACACTGATGAGAGCACACAGACATGAAGACACATACCACACATACAGCGATTTCCTATCAACGCCCTTCACCACTGTCGCAATCAGTGAACCTGCGGACCTGAAAGCCGAGGTTCAAATCCTCCATTTCAACGCACCCACGCGTAACTAAGTCCAGCCACAGGTCACTGGGCAACACGGTACGAGCAACACCTGACAGCCAAATCGCACGTGGTCAGTCAGAGAGGCCCGCGGTACCCGCCAATTATCGCAGGTTGTGTAACGTGCCGTCTGTATCAGTACCTGGCTGGACGTGGTCAACAACGGAGATTTGGAAGAGTACATGTCTCGGAGTTAGGAAGACCTGATTACATATGCCCACTATGGGGCGGTCGGTGGTCTAGTGATTAAGACTCAGTCACCAGTATGAGAGGTCAGGTTCGAGTTCCACTCGGGTCGAAGATTTTTTCTTTCTCGTATGTGGCACCGTTCATTCGGGCCGACCGTCGGGGGTTCTCTCCGGGTACCCCGGCTTCCTCCCCCCTCTGCTTTGGAAATGTTCAGCCCACAAAATAAAAAATAAATGCAATTCTAAAATTCCGAAACTTAAATGGCTAAGCTGGCCCTTCGCACCACGCGATTGTAAAATGTTCATGTCCAGTGTGTGAGAGAATGCGTGTGATTCACCTGAGTGTGCGTGTTGGGTTTAGCTCGCGGCGCTTTGAGCCAAGTATGTGGGATAAAGCGCCTGTATTCATGCGATTATTAATATTAGTCGAAGCAGTCTATAGCTGCCGTCATTGGCGGTTTGACTGTAGGCGCCACTCTAGCCCTTTCTCTACGTTTCGAGCACTTGCCTTCAATCAATCAATCAATCAATCAATTGCACTTTATTCATCCCGAAACGGGCAATCACTTGCCTTGTACACAGATGGGGTGCAGTTGACACGGACTTATACAAAGAGCTTTGTGGCGCTCTGCAGCAGATCCTAGACTGTGATGCACGTGCAGTATGGTATTTCATGGGATAAGGCGTGTGTTGTCAGTATGTCTGATGTGTGTAACTCAAGTTGGGCGCGCAGGTCTCGGTTGTAGCGAACTACGGTCGCTGGTTGGTTTAAATGACACTAGAAAAACTTCTCTGTACATAATTGAACGATTTTGTCAAGGTTTCACTCTCATTATCACCCTACCCTACCATTGTCACTGTCTTTATGCCATGGTAAATTGTCCATCAGCGATTTCTGCCTAATATTATGAAGTGTTGTATTGGCCTGCATCAGTACTTCCCCTGTCGATGTCCTATCAGGCTGAGAAGACTCTTAAAGCATGCACCTTCACCTCCTCAATGTTATCCGATTTATCGCGCCCCGTGTGCCTCACTCAGTGTGACCAATCGCTTTGTTTGTGTGCAGGACCGCGCATCCTGTCCCCCCGCCTCTCCTGCTACAGTGACCGACAGGCCAGGGGTCAGTAACGGAACACAATGGCTCGTGGCGAGAAGGCTGGACCGCTAGCATGAAGCGAAGGAAGAGAGTTTCTTCAGGGGTGGACCGAGTGTTGAATGGGACGTGAAGGTATCCAGGTAATTCTTGAAGGCGGCCTGTGGGGTTTGCGGAGCGAGTGTTTTGGTTTTTTTTCCCCCTCTCTCTCTGTTTAAGTAGCTCGTGTTTCTAGTGTTTGTCCTGTGTCGCCGCGTGGAGTACTCCTGTGTGGATTCAGAGTGCGGTATGACCCACATTGCAACTTTTTTTTTTTTTTTTTTTTTAAAGTGACGATGCTGTGTCTTCATACAGCGCACAGACATTGCGGACCAGAGGCAGTTTGTAGATGTGAGTTACCGAAACCCATCATCTGATCACGTGTTTCTTTACAGACGAGAGTGGAGTACGCCAGTCAGGGATGCCAACCTTGTTTGTATTTGGCTGATCTTTGTGGATATTGTGTCAGTGTTACTGAAGACAGTGTTGAAGTCAGGCGCAACGTGCACGAACGCTTCAGGTGGGGTGACTGCCTGCATTTTACAGTGACACTGGATTGAATTGCATTAAAGTCCCGTTCAGTCGAGATCTCTCCAGTAACGAGATTTGTATCTAACGTCTTGGAATTCTTATGTGTGTGTGTGCGATTCGGATTGGCGGGAATATTCTCTCAGCAACAACGAAGAAGTGAGTATTCTCACCTTATAATCGCCGGTGTTACACGAAACCGTTTTAATTCTTCTCGAAAACAAAATTCGTGGTTCTGGTCAGAAACCTTTCTCAGCAACAACGAAAACGTGAGTATGTTCACCTTGTAATAGAGGTTAAATGAAACCCTGTTTAAGTCTCGCCTCTGATACACAACCCAGGTGTGCACTGTTGTGATCGTGCTATGAACATGTAACAAGCCTCTTGCTTTACCTCATAGATTCGCCTGTTTAGGAATCGTGTTTTCGTCAAGCCAGGTGGAAAACCAAGACTGAAAAGCTTACATCTGGCCGCTTTGCTGCCAATCTCCCTCCTGCCTGGTTCAGTTGTTGCAGCAGTGTTTTGACGCGCTGTGGGCTTTCCCTTACCTCTGACAGAACACGAGCAATTCACGCGTCAGCATTGTGTAACGTAGCAAGAACGGCGTCTTGTGTATGTAATGCTTGTTTTAGGGCCCCAGGTGATTTCTGACAGGACGTGCCTGTAATCAGAGCGGAAGTTGTGCCAGCGCGTTAGCAAAAAGGTCCGAATTCTGGAAGGTTGAGAGAAGGACGTGCGTCGGTCTACCTTGAAATGATGTTCCGATGCTTTGCTGCTCTGACGTATAGCGTGCAGACGACGAACACGAACTAGGGACATGCCGCTGTGTTTCTGTGAAACGAGACTTCAAGTGGATGCGATTTTTTGAGCCGGCGTGTTATGAGCGTGACAGCGGCGTCAGCCGCGCAAACAAGAACAAAAATAAAGTCTTGCCTGTTGTTTGTGGATCACTAGCGTCTCTACTGTAAGCTGTGCTGTGTGTCAGTGAGAAGTAATTTCCAGTAGATGCGATCTCTTTCAATTAGCCGGCGTCAGTGTAAGTCATCAGTGAAAGTGTCGGCCGGAAAAAGAACAATTGAAGCATACCGAGACTGAAGAAGCAGTCAGTGCTTCGGCTGATTGTGGATGTGATCGTTTTTAGCCGGCATGTTATTAGTGTGAAAGTATCTGTGAGAGAGAAAAAAACTACTCAAGCTTGACGAGACTCAAAAAGTACGTGCCAGCTAGGGTACTGCTGTGTTTCTGTTGATTGTATGAAACGTCCATACTGGATGTGATCATTGGCCCGGAGCCGGCATGTTATCAATGTGAAAGTATCTATGAGAGAAAAACTACTCAACCGTGACGAGATTGAAAAAGTACGGAGGCACTGCTGTGTTTCTGTTTATTGTATGAAACTCCACACTGGATGTGATCGTTTTTGCCGACATGTTATCAGCGTGAAAGTATCTATGAGAGAAAAACCACTCAAGCGTGACGAGACCGAAGAAGTACTGTAGCGTGTGCTGTGCTTCTGTTCAAGTTGTTGTATGAAACTCCACACTGGATAAGATCGTTTTAGCCGACATGTTATCAGTGTGAAAGTATCTGTGCGTGAAAAAAACTACTCAAGCGTGACGAAACTGAAGATGTCGCAGTCTCGATTACCGGTGTCGAAGAGTCGCAGCCCACCTGTCAGCCTGGAGGTGTCTGCAGGTGGAACCGGTGCCAGACCTAAAGAGAAGAAGAAAGTGCGGACCAAGTCTGCAGCCGAACCCAACGCCCGACCGAAACTCTTCTCCAAAAGAAAAGGTAAGACAATTTTCCACGTTCGTTGTTACTCTAGGGACTTAAATAACAAGGGTTGGGTGCCGGAAGGTGCTATCGACACAGACAGAAAGAAGAAGAAGAGGACGTGCTGGCCGGCGACTGGCCTACAGTCGCCACAAACTCGACCGGAAACGGCCGTTGCTTAGTACAGAATTTGAAAATGACGACACAAATCCATGCCAAACGCCTCAGCTAGCCAACAGCGAACCTAAACTTCTATTGCAGTTTCCGGTCGAGTTTGTGGCGACTGTAGGCGATATGCACACGCCGTTTGGTTCATAACACTCATGAGTTTCCTCGAAAGGAACGCTCATTCATTCAAACTCACAACCCTGTCATTTGGCAAACAGCATTAGTGCTTTCAAAGACCCCGACACTGTTGGCCTCTTTTTCGTGTGCGTCCTAGTTTTTCTTGAAGCGCAAATGCAAAACTAAAACTTGAAAGACAAGGAAATGCTGAAATGAAATTATTTGTCGGAGATGGGAATCGGATGTCGTGGGGCGACATCGTGGAAGAAGGAAACTGCTGCCTAAGGGAATGGATCTCCGTTCTCGTAAAACTGATGCAATGTTTATGTTTGTTCCTATGCGGAAGAGAACAGGAGGGGGGGGGGGGGAAGAGGGGATTGAGGAATGGGGAGATGGGGTGGGGTGTGTGTGTGTGTGTGTGTGTGTGTGTGTGTGTGTGTGTGTGTGTGTAACTCTTAAAAGAACATGCAAAAAAAACAAAAAAAAACAACAACAAATAAACAAACAAAAACCGCATTTTGACTTGAAATCTTGAGATCATCAGAAGCCACCTGAAGCATGAAGACACTTACGCTATCTGCAGCAGTCTCGCGCCTAGCTGGGAAGACCCACGCCATACGTGCTAGTGTGTGCGTGTGTTTGTGTGTGTGTGGGGGGGGGGGGAGGGGTGGCCGTGGTGGTGTAGTGGTGGTAACTCCGAAAAGCCCATGCAAAAACACGCATTTTGACTCGAAATCTTCAGATCATTAGAAGCCGCACGAAGCCACTGTTCCGCAATCTGCAGCAGTCTCGCGCCTAGGCCGGGGCAGGATGTGGCGTCCCCGATCACTCATGGGTTGCCCGGACTATCTCGCGCCTAGAGGGGAAGGTCCACTGACGCATTGCGTAATAGTGTGTGTGTGTGTGTGTGTGTGGGGGGGGGGGGTTAACTCTTAAAAGCCCATACTAAAATCGCATTTTGACTTAAATTCTTCAGATCACTTGAAGCCACTATACGCAAACTGCGTGTGTGTGTATATATATTGTATCGATTGCAGTCTTTCGTAGACGGCTGTGCCAATATGTACTGTCACATCCTGCCGGTATGGATGATATCCTTGTATAGTTTGCATTGTGAGCAATCTCTCGAAGGTATCGCTTCTCTCTGTGTTGTGCCACTGAAAACTGTCTGCAGCTAGTGCAAGCCTAAGGCGAGACAAGAACCTGTCACTGTCATCACGGTGGCTTACTTAGGAGACGAGTCAAACTAGAAACAGTACATGCTGTAGTACTTATAGAGCACAGGCTCACCAAAAACAGGACTCCCTGCGCCAACACACGCACGCACGCACGCACGCACGCACGCACGCACGCACGCACGCACGCACACACACACACACACACTCTCTCTCTCTCTCTCTCCGACTCTGGGAGCGGGGGTAGCCGAATGGTAGAGCGTTGGACTTCTAATGCTCGGGTCGTGAGTTCGTATCTCGGCTGGGGCCAAATATTTGTGCTGGCTTTTTCATCGTTGCCCCGTCTTTGATATCACCCGTATGTAGTGGAAAAGGACGTTAAACCCCCAAACACCCACCCACCCACCCACCCTCTCTCTCTCTCTCTCTCTCTCTCCCACAACCTCTCACCAATACAAATATAACCACGGAAAATACTTTGGGGAAAAAAATAAAAATAAATGCCTGACCGAAAAGGTGAGTGTTCTGAGGTACGATTTGAACTGTGACTGTGTCAGTGTGTGTGCAGATGACGTAGTTCGGTTGGCAGCCAGTTCCAGGCTTGAGCCGGGATAGCCGAATGGTAGAGCGTTGGACTTTCAATGCTCGGGTCGTGAGTTCGAATCCCGGCTGGGGCCGAATATTTTGTGTTGGTCTTTTTTCTCGTTGCCCCTTCTTTGATATCACCCATGCGTAGTGGGAAAAGGGCGTTAAACTCCTAAATACCCACCCATCCATCCTCCAGACTTGCTTTAAAAAAACTGAAGGACCGCTCTCCGACAGTTTTCAAGTTTGTTTGTTATTTTTTCGTAGTTTTAAGACGCTTTTCACCGGCGGAACCGAAGCATGTGAGACGAATGGTATAAGCAGGAAGTGAAACAGACAGATATGGAGGAAGAGGCCCCTCGAAAAATCGTTAGGCGATGCGACGGAAGTCTGTACGGCCTAAACATCGTCAGAGTTAGTGACGGAAAGACAGTAGACTACCCCGAGAAGACCACAAGAAGGTCACAGTAACAGAATTTGTCTAAGCTTGGTCATCAAAGGGAGAGGCTGGAAACGGGACTTCATATTAGTAAGCGGGGTGAGCGGTGGTCTAATAGTAATTGGTAGCGCGTGAGACTATGGTATGGTATGGTATGGTAGACTTCTCCTCGGCGCACGTATCCATCTCTACTGAAATGCTCATGGCGCCGCAGGGCTGGAGGACGAAGCAATGAAAGCCTGCTGCCGCTAAGCGCTACTTTGTGTGCAAACCTCCACCCTGCTATTCACTCTGGTGCGTGCGACAGTATTTCTGTTTTACCACGCCACCGGCCACAGCCTACTCTTCTTCGAAAGATGAACGTGGGATTTTTAGCGTTCACGAAGGCGAGACAGGCACCGTAAACGAGTCTGCACATGGATTTGACTCGGTATGGTATGGAAAAATCCAACCATATTCCTGCCCACCGGGGACTCGAACCAGGCAGCTCAGGATCCGAAGTCGGATGCCTTAACCACTAGACCAAATCCCCTGGCGTTAAAGACTACTTGAACGATCGTCATCGCTGTCACGGCCGGCGAAGAGTGGGTTCGATCCTAGGTGGAGCTTGTGATGATTATAAAACGTTTTTGTATTTTAGATCCCAGTTACATGTCGGTGTCGACGATGTCCGCGGCCTGCGCCCAGTCCCTGTCTAAAGGATGATTTGAATTTACGGTCATGTTTTTCTTTGTCAGTGAACGCCGCAAAAGGTTATTTCAAGTTAATTTAAACGCATCCAAGCATATCCATGGCCGGGCTTGACGAAAAATGAAGTAACAGCTTTTTTGCAGAACATTATCGGTTTTTTGTCATTACGTGTCATTTTGGTGTGACTTGACTTGGAAATAAAAATAGAAAGGGGGCTTTTTCTTCCTCGCCTGGTCCTTAATATCACCCTTATGTGGTAGAAAAGGACGTTTAATCCCTACACACCGTCTCCTCTCTACATAAAACGGGCGGTCGTTGGTGTAGTGGTTAAGCGACTTCGTCACCAATGCGAGAGGTTAGGTTCGAGTCCCACTCGGGGCAAAGAATTTTTCCCTTCTCGTACGTGGCACCGTTCATTCGGCCTGATCGTCGGTGGGTTCTCTCCGGGTACTCCGGCTTCCTCCCCCGTCTGGTTTGGAAATGTTCAGCTCCACAAAATTTGAAAATAAATGCAATTCTAAATTCCGAAACTTAAATTGCTGAGCTGACCCTTCTCATCACGTGATTGTGATGTGTTCATGTCCAGTGTGTGAGAGAATGTGTGTGATTCACGTGAGCGTGCGTGTTGGGTTCAGTTCGCGGCGTTTTGAGCCGATTCAAGAAACTGGGTAAAGCGCCTATATAATACTCAATTATTATTATTAACACGATGTCTCTGGGCCAAACCTGCTAGTGTCAGTTCTGCCACTGTCAAAAACAGCCCACATGGGTTGAGGCGCCGAGCCTATCAGGCCTATGATGTCTTGAGTCTCGGTTCTAAAAAAAATCCCGCGAGTTCGCGTATGTTCTCGAGCAGAAACGCGACCAACCAACCGCAGTGTTTGACGTAAGGTGTTCGGTTCAGAGTTCTGCTCAACAGATTAATCTTCAGTGCTACCTAGGTGACTCCGTGACTCTGGAAGAACGAGGGGAGCCGGGATGGCCGAATGGTAGAGCGTTGGACTCTCAATGCTTGGGTCCTGAGTTCGAATCCTGGCTGGGACCAGATATTTGTGCTGGCCTTTTTTTCTCGTTGCCCCATTTTTGATATCACCCTTACGTGGCGGGAAAGGATGTTAATCTCCCAAACACCCACCCACCCTGTAGAAGAACGATAACAGATTTCCCAGCAAGTAGAACACGGGGTGTAATGAAGATGGAGGCGAGTGTTTCCGGTGCTGTCCGGCTTCAAATGTTTCCGCGATGATTGCTCTCACACAAAGCCATATAATTATCTTTGAAATATTGCGAGCATCCACACGTCATTGCTATCAGTGTATTAACGCGTTAGTCAAAGTCGACATCTTGTTGATAACCGGCCCCTTTCTCAATTTCAAACGGAAGTCCGCCGGAAACACTCGATGCTACTCAAATTTGAAAGTGGAAACACTTGGTGCTGCTCAAATTTGAAAATGGAAACACCCCACTGTTTGGAAACACTGTCACTTGTGCGAATCAGGAAGCAGGTCCTTTCCACAAGGTGCCTAAACTGCTTTGGAATTGTTTTTTTGTTTTGTTTCGTTTCTTTTGTTCTCCCGTCATTATTTTTCCTTTTTTTTCCCTTTGTACTTTACTCATTTGCATGTTTCAACACTCCGTCTTGGCGGTGGTACTAGTTGGAACGGAGTAGCACCGGTAACGCTCCTGTCCGTTTTGAGTATACCCCGCGGAGAAGCCTTATGGTTATGAAGGAAAAGGTTTCATCGACCCAGCGCCAGACGGTTTCATGTCCAGCCGGAGAAGGCCGAGCCGTATTGGCCACAGCAGATCATGCGTGTAACCTGGTTATCTTTACGGGGCTTCCCCATCGCCAGACACTGGACTTGCTCATTTCGCGCCCCCAGTACCATGGGTGCACAGTGTGTACAGCATATAGCTCGTGAATATCCAGACGACAAATTTCTTTATGCGACAATATGATGATGATATGTATTTTTGACGACGACGACGACGATGTTGACGATGTTGCTGATGTTTATGATGATGATGACTCCGTTACCATGGGTGCACAGTGTGTACAGCATGTAGCTCGTGCTTAGCCAGACGACAAACTTCTTTATGCGACGATATATTAATATGATGATATTTTTGACGACGACGACGATGTTGATGATGATGTTGATAATTATGATGATGATGACTCCGATAACATGGGTGCACAGTGTGTACAGCATATAGCTCGTGCATATCCAGACTACAAGACAAACGTCTTTATGCGACGATATATCAGTGATGATGATGACGTTGACGACAACGACTGATGTTGATGCTGCTGCTGCTGATGTTGTTATGATGATGACTTGCACTACAGCGGTCGGCGCCGTTTCTGGAAGCGTGATATGGAGGGAAACGCTTAATGGTCATTGTATTTGCACTGAGGTGCAGCTACCGTGACGCCACTCAGTATCGCGCACGATCAACTTTTTTAAAAGTAGCGGGAGTGCAGTTTTGTAGTGGGGACTCAAAGTGCTAAACTCCATTTCAGGTTGTACGCTCTGTGTGTGTGTGTGTGTGTGTGTGTGTGTGTGTGTGTGTGTGTGTGTGTGTGTGTGTGTGTGTGTGTGTGTGTGCTGTTATTTAAAAGCTTTTATTTGTAATATGCTGGTGTTGTTATGGATTCTTTCATTGTAAGCGGACGTCGTGTCAGCCGTGCCGAGGCGCCGTGGTAACCTGATTGTGTCCAAACTAAAGTGTTCTCTTTTGCACGGCATTGTGTGTAAAATAAGAGAATAAAGTCCTGTTGATGTGTGTGTGTGTGGGGGGGGGGGGGTAAGGGCGGTGGTGGTGGGAGGGGTAGGGGACGGTTGGAGGGGGGAGGGGTTGCTTGGGGAGCGTGGCTGCAGCTAACAGGTTTCAGTACAATTTGGGTAGCTTGTGTTTTATGATCGGGGCTGCACGCGTAGTGTTGACGGGTATCCATGTGAATGAAGCGGGATTAAGCGTGGTGAAGGGGGCAGGGCGGGAGACGGGCCGGCGTTTCTGGCCACAAGCGCCTGTTTGTGTCCATCTGATGACCGGTTTGCATTGATCTGTGGCGGCCGAATGGTGATTACACCCTTCCTCGGGCCCCGAATAATTGACAGGAATGGTATAGATGGCTTGGCACCTTTCTGTCTGCGGCTCACAGAGCCTGAAACGTCTGTTGAGTGGGTGGTGGTGGGAGTAGTTGGTGGTGGTGGCGGGGTAGGGGGTGGGGTGGGGTGGGGTGGAGTGGGATGGTGTCTCTCTCAAGTGTGCGTCAGTGTATGCGTGTGTGTGTGCGTGTTCTCCCTCTCTCTCTCTCTCTAGTTCAGTTATCCTTTTCCGGAACTTCGTTGTGCAATTCCCTTCCTATTCATGTTAGGCACAGTCGGTCAGCCTCCTGGTTTAAAAACATCTTGAAATATTTATCAGCCAACAAATAACAGAACAGCTGATGATAAATAAGTAGATGCCATACGTTTACGTATAAGTATGCAGCTACTAGTTTATGCATGCGGTAATTGTGTGTGTGTGTGTGTGTGTGTGTGTGTGTGTGTGTGTGTGTGTGTGTGTGTGTGTGTGTGTGTGCCCGGTGTGTGTGTGTGTGAAGTTTCATGTTCCAGTTTTAAGTATGTTTGAACGGGGTTTTTTTGTGTGTGTGTTTGGCAAGTTTGAAAATTGGTTGCAAGACCAAAACTTCCACCGAATTCAAATAAAGTTATTTCGATTTCTCTCTCTCTCTCTCTCTCCCTCCTCGCCCTCCCCTCCCCCCCCCCTCTCTCTCTCTCTCTCTGTTATTCACGACACGCGCCACGGAGGGGTCAGCACGTGCTACTGGTGATTTGAGTGGAGGCAGTTGAGGTCATTCATCGTGTAAGTGATCCATTATTGTTGGTGCAGCTGGTGCCAGAACGGGCGATGCCAATTTTGACAGACAGGGCGGGGGCGGGTATGGGGAGGATGAAGCGCTGATCTCTTCTGTTCACCGTCAGTAGTCTTGGCCGTCATATCAATCCATCAGCTCGTTCAGTCTCCCCCCTCTCTCTCTCTCTCTCTCTCTCTGAGGCGGCATAGCATATAGCTGGTAGAGTGTTGGCCCTGCAGTGCTCCGGTCGTGAGGGTGGGTGGGTGTTTGGGAGTTTAACATCTTTTTCCATCACGTGTGGGTGATATCAAAGACGAGGGAAAGAGGAAGAAGATCAGCACGTATATTTGGCACCAGACGGGATTCGAACTCACGCGGCCCCGATCGTTGTACGACCTTTCGGCTGTCTGGGCTCCGCTCGCCGGTCGTGAGATCGAATACCGGCTGGGAGCCAATAACGTGTCATGGGTTTTCTTGTGTTGCCCCGTTATGGAAAAAGGCGTTAAGTCCCTCCACTAACCAAACAACCGACCAACCGACCAGCAAACCAACCAACCAACCAACCAATCAACCAACCAACCAGCCAATGATTCGGCCAACCGCCAACCAACCAACCAACCAGCCAAATAGTCAACCAATGAACCAACCAGTCAATCAACTAATCAGAAAACCAGCCAGGCAACCAACAACCAGGCAACCAACCGGCCATCCAACCAAACCAGCACCCCACCCACCCAACCAAACAGCCAACCAACCGTATTGTTATATATAGGATTGTTGATCTTGTGTTGGTAACAACGTAATCTTGCACATGTATATATGACAGCAAGTTTTGGGGATGTTTTTCATCACCAGCACAGTTTAGCACTCAGCCCGGCGAAGAATCACATGCTCTCGCGGCACGGCACCTCAGTTGTGAGGTGGATTATGCGGGCAGAGTTCATCGAACCTGAATAGCACCAGTCCGGCTTTCATGTTACAGACCTCCTTTTTTGCCGCTGGCCCCGCCCTCGAAAATCACCTTCAGTAGTCGAATAGCAGGATGAAGGTTACACTTAAAAAAAAAACAAAAAACTCCACTCTAACCATTTTGCACACACTCACAACGGGTTCCACTGTAATCCGCCACACTCAGCCGCCGCCCCCAAGAACGGTTATCGGTTTCGACTGATGCCAATTATTGCAGGAGTTATGTCCCGCCGCTCGGCTGCCTTTAGCGCGCTGTCGATATGTTGTCGTGTGTTGGCGTGTGAAAACGTTAAAAATAGCCCCCTTGCGATCAATGGCAGAATCCTTCAGCCAGAAACCCTTCACGCACAGTGTCACTAGCGCTTGTAAGGCTTTTGTGTCGGTCTGTCTATGATTAATCCCTCCTGTTATATAGGTTGGGTCAGTGTGTGTGTGTGTTTGGCAGGGAATGTCTGGTAGTCAATGACAAAGGAGCCAAATTTTGTGCTGGCTTTTTCCTCGTTGCCCCGTCTTTGCTATCACCTGTGTGTGATTGAAAAGGACGTTAAACTTCTAAACCCCCACCCGCCCACTTTTCACTCGCTTCACTCACACGAACAGCTTTTTTCATCTCCACGGGAGCACCGGTGTAACAGGCCAGAATCTACCCCTGGCCCCGAATCTACCCGGGTAGAAACTGGACTAGGCCAGTTTAAACCCGGGTAGTTTTTGGCCTAGGCCAGTTTCTACCCCCCTGGCCCCGAATCTACCCCCCTGGTCTGAGCTAAATTCGAATTCGTTGTACTGAGCTAAATTCACAATTTCACTACACCAGTTGCTACAGTGACTACTACTGAGTCGAACTGGTTGTACTGAGGAAATGCGCTGGTTGCGCTACCCCGCAAGCTTTTCCCTCCGACAGAAAACTGACACTGCCATTTATCTGGAAAACAGATCAGATCACTTCAACGTCGTTCTCAACGTTGCATAACCTTATTATAAACTTTCGTTTTAAATCGCTGGTATGTCTGTTTTATAGCAGGGCCGTAGCACAGCTCCTAAAAGTGCTCCGGCCATAAGAAATAAATAAAAAGGAAATTTTCGCGGTGCACAAAGGAAGGACTTTGCCCGAAGAAAGTGAAAAGCGCGGGGGGGGGGGGGGTGCGGGGGGGGGGGGGGGTTGCGGGGGGGGGGGGGACGGACGGACGGAACAACTGAAAAGCGGGAAAGCGGAGGGGGGGGGGGGGGGTAAGACTGCAGGAAGAGTGCCAGCCCTGCATGTCCCCTCAGTAAGCCAATGTTACTTAAGCAAACAATGTTACTTGGGTTTTGGGGGTTTGTTTTTTTTGTTGTTTTTTTTTTGCCAAAAAGTGGTCCGGCCATGGCCGGAGTGGCCGGTAGGGCTGCTACGGCCCTGTATAGACCACAATATTTATCGTCTCGGTGCAGTTAACATGTGCTTTCATCTGCAACTCAAGTTACTCAATTTTTTATGCAGATTGCTCTGATCATAGTGTTATACTGTTTGCATTAAAATTAATTTTCATTGACATCTCTATCTATCTCAGTCTTGTGTGTGTGTGTGTGTGTGTGTGTGTGTGTGTGTGTGTGTGTCTGTGCGTGCGTGTGTCTGTGTGTGTGCACGCGTACATTAAAACATAATTTTGACAAAGTAAATATTCATTTATATGCTCTTGTACTAGCGTGAGCAAAACTTACATGAACCATTTTTAGAGGCAATACTATTATTTCAAAGTGTGATCAAAGACATATATATACTGTTCAAAAAAAAGAAACGCATAGTCAATCCGATGTTATTTCATTCGGGGCCAGGGGGAGAGAAACTGGCCTAGAACAGGAGGGGGTAGATTCTGGGCCAGGGGGGACAGGAACTGGCCCAGGCCAGTTTAAACCCGGTGTAGCTTCTGGCCTAGTCCAGTTTCTACCCGGGTAGATTTGGGCCTAGGCCAGTTCCTGCGGGGTAGATTCTGGACGGGGTAGATTCTGGCCTGGTACACCGGCACAACTCTTCTGCTTCCGATCAGAACATGGGACTTGGCAGCTTCCCCATCATTCTATATGCTGTATGTCTCCCCGAGACTGGTGATTTCGCCCTCAGACCTGTCAGACACCCCCCCCCCCCCCCCCCCGCAGCCCCTCCTTCACTACCTTTCAGACGGATGCCGTCAGACTCCAGGCGAGGTCGGCGAGGTTTTCTTTTCAGTTAAGACGAACTGTCAGTTACAGCGACATTTGGCATCACGAATGTCTCTTCAAACGAATCAGTGACTGGCGCGTTTTCTGTGTACCTTGGTGCTCTCATGTTTAGCATGCATCCCTCATGCCCACCCACCACCTTCGCCCCTCCCCCCGCTCTCCCCCCTACTCCACGACGCTCTCCGCCCCCCACCCCCTCCCCCACTTGCTTTGGTTAGACTGAAAGATGGCCGCGCGGTCAAAAAAATGGTGTCAGTATGGGCGTATCTTGAGGCGTTCATTTGTTTCTCGGAGGTTAGTTAGTTAGTTATTTAGGGCTTAACGCCGCGCAAGCAACAAAGGCTAATTCGCGGCTCATGAAAGTCCCTTCCTGCCAGGTCCTATAAAACATAAAAATTCCCACTTTAAAACAAGATGTAAATAAATATGAAAAATCTATCGGGTCTTTAAAAAAAAAAGAAAAAAAATGGGTGGTCAGTGAAAGACTGATTGTTTGAAGTCTATAATTTATAGAACAGGTTGACCTCTTTCAGGAAACTGAAGATGCTGTCGGGAGTTTCTCGGAGGACAGGAAGCCAACTGACTGAAATCTGCGTATATTAAACGGGCGAATTCCATCTTTGTTGATCCCGCTTATGTTTTGGAACAGTTTCGCTCGTGCGTGCGCCTGTACGCTCGAAATACTCTATTTTAATGTTTTTTAGTACAGCTCTTAATGCGATACAGTGTTGTTTACACTTCAGTTTTCGGGAGCGGCCGAACATTCAAATTCAACGACTGTTTGTACACGCCTGGAGCGCTCAGTCAGTGTGGTCGCCGCGTCATCGAGTACGCTTCTGTTGGCTCAGTGCCACCATTTGGGATGCTGTCACTGTCCATGTGTGTAAGTGGTGTGATGATAGATACCACGAAAACAGCTCAGAACGATCTGTGAGCAATAAAATGGTAGCATTGGTCCCTTTTATATTCTGGCCCGCTGCACCCAAGATCTGTTTGGTTTAGTCTCTTTGTAAGGACGCTTTCCATTGTATTAAGTCTTTTTGACATGAACAACGCTTTTGAGTTTTGGTAAGACTCAAAGAGATTTCAACTCTTGTTCCACCAGTGGGATGCAGGAGTCGTTGGTTTCGTTCGTATCTTCTTCCTGCATCAATATTGCTTTGAAGTGTTTCAGGGACGGAGCCGCATGTCTGGAGATTTTCCGCGAAAGCTTTCAAGCCGTTAGATTTCTGACTCAACCTGTAAAACTAAGCGCGTTTTGTGCCATTTGGATGCATGTGCTTTTCATCAGAAGTCTCCCTCTGTGTGTGTGTGTGTGTGTGTGTGTGTGTGTGTGTGTGTGTGTGTGTGTGTGTGTGTGAGTGTGTGTGTGTGTGTGTGTGTGTGTGTGTGTGTGTGTGTGTGTGTGCACGGTGTGTGTGTGTGTGTGTGTGTGTGTGTGTGTGTGTGTGTGTGTGTGTGTGTGTGCACGGTGTGTGTGTGTGTGTGTGTGTGTGTGTGTGTGTGCACGGTGTGTGTGTGTGTGTGTGTGTGTGTGTGTGTGTGTGTGTTTTGTTCATTTCGAAAGGGGTTGGTTGTATGCCAGACAAAATGGAAAACTGGCAAAGGTGTCTCTTGTTATTTGGCTTACAAAGAGAGCACAGAAGTTCCAGAACGGGTTTCCTGTGTTTTTGTTGGTAAGCAGTAGAAATTGCATGCTGTCTCTCTCTTTTTGTCTCCCCCCCCCCCTCTCTCTCTCTCTTTGGGTACGCTGCGTGGGGGTCACAGTCTACGTGAGAGTGGAGTGTGTGTGTGTGTGTGTGTGTGTGTGTGTGTGTGTGTGTGTGTGTGTGTGTGTGTGTGTGTGCACCGGTGCGGGGGGAGAACTGACGGCGGTCAGCAGCACACCCGAGACATTGAAACTGAATCCGTCATCGTGATTGGATATTTGAATAAAAAGCGTGCTGTACGTGTGCTTGGGGGGGGGGGGGGTCGGGTAGGCAGCGGCCGGGTAGCAATCCGGCACTTCAGCTCAAGTCAGTCTCCAAAGGGTGTTTGGGAGTTTAACGTCCTTTTCCACCACGTAAGGGTGATATCAAAGACGGGACAACGAGAAAAAGGCCAGCACAAATATTTGGCCCCAGCCGAGATACGAACTCACGACCCGAGCATTAGAAATCCAACGCTCTACCATTCGGGACTCGAACTCACGGCCCGAGCATTGAGAGTCCAACGCTCTCCCATTCGGCTATCCCGGCTCCCCCTTAGTCTCCTAAACAGTGTTCTTGGTCAGGTCTTGTTGGATGGTATGCACTGTAAGTGATACACATACATGAAAGAAAACGAACTTATCTGTCTTTCTAGCGCGGTAATGGGGGAAAGATATAAACAAAAAGAAACGCGTGTGTACTCCAAGGGACATAAAATGAAGTACAGCGGCAGGGCCGAAGGAGACGTCAAGCAAACCCAACATGGGAGACAACTCCTGAGACCTTACTGTCACCATTGTTGCGGTGCCGTCCCCTTTCGTCAGCATTTCCGTGTTGTGATGACGTCCCACGTGTCATGTTTTTGATGGAAGACCGGCCACAATGCGCAGCACTCATTTCCCGTGACTTATGTTGTCATTTCTACAGTAAAATGAAGTTTTACCACCAGAATGTGCTTGGTTTGCAAAATATTGTTCGTTTTCTCCACTGTGTCCGCGTAACTGAGATTTTACTGGTGGCGGCCACTGAGAACTTGAACGATGAAAGATTGCACTCCTGTCATTCAAAAGGGTCGAGCCCCCAGAATTCAGCCAGTCGTGTCCAACGGCATAATGAGCACAACTCATGGCGTGGTTTGCCAAACATTTTGCCAGACACTACAACGAGGGAATCTCATGTGACTGAAACATGGACGGAAAGACAGCAGTAAGTCCATTGACGTAAAAAGACCATGACGCCAATCTCTTTCATCTTGAAATTGCCCCTTTTCCCACACAATGACGTCATGGACGTACTGTGCTTTACCAATACACGGCAGAGTAAAGGGGCGGGGCTTCAACTTGACCTCGGGGCTGGTCGAGTGGAGTCGTCTATTCCTGCTCCTGGAAAAACCTGCTTGTTCAGTTGAAAGTTTCCGTTTTGTAAATGAGTGACGTCGTCATAATTATGCCGGACCGTTCTGTGTGACATTTCTGTACTTTATAATCTGTGTCAGACTTTTGTCCTGAGCAGCATTAGAAAATACTGCCCAGGGTGGGGAGTATGTAAATGAGATTTGTTTTCGTGTTTGTCTGTCATAACTATATCATTTACCATGCAAAAATGACTGGAATTTTAAGCGTTTGTTTTTTCTTCACTTGTTTCCAGTTTGGTATGCGGCGTTTCGTGTTTTATAATGTGTGTTGGGCGGTTTTCTTGAAGTGACTACCTTATATACACTGTGCAGAAGTACTAGTGTATATAGCTGCATGGGGTTTGTTTTTGTCTTCGTTATCACATCTATATTACTTTTACCACGGAAAGGACATTTTCAGCTTTCATTAAGGGGTTCACAAGCCGGTCTGCCACAAGCAACCCCTCACACACTCCCCCCCCCCCTCCCGCGACACACACACACACACACACACACACACACACACACACACACACACACACACACACACACACACACACACACACGCACGCACGCACGCACGCACGCACGCACACACACACACACTCCGCAATATTTCCGTGTGCCTGTGAATATGACTGATCATGATTGATTCATGATACCTCCCCCAAAGATATCAACTATTGTATAATTTGGATTGAACCTACAATTCTCCAGAACGCGTTCGCTGTAGGGTATAATAAAACAAGACACTAGGTCATTTCATTTACACCAGGAGCATACGGTACGCGGAAATCGTGAGGAGGTCACGGTGTCAGTCAACCGTAGCCGCAGGCTAGACGTTGCGGTGGTTAATCATACTTTTGTGTGTTTTATTATCTTAATACCTTAATCCCCCCACTTCGACCTAGATTTTGGGGGGAATGTGTGACTTGTCAGCTGCAGGACAGGTATAAGAGCGGATTACTTCGCTAGTTGGGGCACACGTGATACAAGTCACGGTGTAATAAACAAATTTGCATAACCACCGTCACTTCGAAAAAGGACGTAAGTGCCATTGATTTGACCTATGCTCACGCCTCTTTTTGGTATTGTGTATCAGATGACGGTAGACGTGCTTGCGTCAGTGTTGAGATTGGTTTTAAGACGCCGTTACTGTGTGGTAGAATCGTGATCGTGAGGCAGTGTGGGGTAGGAGCACGGCTAAGCTAGTGGTAGATTACCTGAATAACGTTCAACTCAGGCATAGCTTCCGATGCAACGGTAGGTGGGGTGGACGGGGGTTGAGGGTGGCGGTAAAAGGGGGTGGGGGTGGGGGAGTGGGTGGGGGAGGCATTGATCGGGTGGGGTCTTTTTTCCCTAAACTTCTTGGGGTCGAGTGTCGGGGACTGTTTAAAAAGTCACGACAAGTTCAGTCGCATAATTCTCGAACTGAACGTGATATTCTGTCGGTTCGTGACACCACCCGGTGATGCACCCCTGCGAGAAAAACGTATAGAAACAACGACAGTTTCAGGAATTTGCTATTACATTAGACCAATACTAGGTGGGCAGCTGCTGACAACCGCTACTTCAGTACCATACTGTACGAGTATTTGCACGTCAGCACAGTGTTTGACGGTCAATCCACACGGGGCGTGGTTTATGACACATCGCACGCTGGAAAGTGTTCATATACATTTGTCGGCCACTTTCACTGCCCATAGTCGGTGCCCCCCTCGCCTACAGAAGTGTGAGGACTTTCACCTACTTGTCGTGCTGTCTGCCGGGTTTTGACCTGGCGATATCAGAATGTCCATAAATCATGTCGTGGTATTGAGTCGCCACTTCTGGTCTTATCTGGCTCAGTTATTGCAGTTGCAACTGTGGACATTTATTCTTCCCGTGCCAGACTGTTATGTTACTGTGCGGTCGTGCTCTTGCTGGGAAACTTCAGCAACGTGAAGTAAAGTGTTGGGGTCGGATCTCTCTCTGTCTCTGTCTCTCAGTCCCTCTCTCTCTCTGATTATGAGTTCACCTTATTACTGTAGCAATTGATAGTAGTTTAGCAACCGTGTGTGTGTGTGTGTATAGAATAGCAAGAACAAGATATAAGACAGGTCTGCGCACCTAATCTGCTATCCTTGGAAAATAAAGTGTCATTGTCATTGTCATTGTCTCTCCCAGGTTTGTGTCACTGCCACACTGACCGACTTTGTGGTACACCCTGGGAGAATGAAGTTCACTTTGTATTGTATTGCGCTGTCCTGTGTTAGCAGAACTCAGAAAAGAATACATACCACAAAAAGTATACCTCGTCACCTAATGCCTTTAGGCGTGCCCTGTTGATACCATGTACGAATGATAAGGTTACGCAACGTTTTGCAACGTACTTGTATAAGGCGTGCAGACGTAGAGGTACTAATCTCAGTTGATTATGCCTGTTGTTTCCTGCAATACTGATGTATGTGTGCATATGTCACTGTAATTACTGACTATGTGTATTGCCGTGTATATGTATATATACCATCAACCTTTGCATACGCCCAATGCAATGGCCTACCAAAGAAAATAACTCAGTTAAATTCTCTGTCTGTCTGTCTGTCTCTCTCTCTGTCTGTCTGTCTGTCTGTCTGTCTCTCTCTCTCTCTCTCTCTCTGTCTGGTCTCTCTCTCTCTCGTCTCTTCACGACGTATATTGTCATGTACGTATGTCAGTATACCTTTCAGTGCTACAAGTGTGTGTGTGTGTGTGTGTGTGTGTGTGTGTGTGTGTGTGTGTGTGTGTGTGTGTGTGTGTTTCTACTTTTTTCTCTACTATCTTCTCTACGTGCACCACAATCCATACAATTACACGTGTTACCACAACAGACCTGGTCTTACTACAAGGACTAAATACTCAGATATCGATGTACGGGCGTACCAGGAAAAAAACTGGTGACCCAGATTCCCTCATTCCCTTTCTGGACGTTGTAAACAGCGTTTCCTCAGCACCTGGGAAAATTTGTGTCGATGGGACTCGATCGATATTGGGATGACTGTGGAAGAACGGCGACCTACGGCATGCGCTTTGTACCCTGAACAGGACGATTCACAACTCCGGGAAACACGAGCCATTGTGTCGTGAACGGGACGTTTTGAAAGTGACCTCGATGTTTTTTTTTTTTGTATGTGTGTATGTGTGCCGCGTGGGATTTGAATTTCCAAGGGAGCAATCTTTCCTGCCTGTGTAGACAAAACTCAGATACGGACGCAATCGACTTGTATTATAAACAGGACGTTGGAAAAACTGAGGACAAGGTCGTTGGGTCGCGTACGGACTGATGCAGTGATGTGACAGTGGCGGAAGTTTGTGTATGTGTATGTGTGTGTGTGATTTGGAGGTCAACATTACTGCTGTGCGGGCAGAAGTATTGATTTAGCATTTGTACGGTTAGGATTCATTTGTGAACCACAGTGAGTAGAGGTTTAAGTTAGTAATGTCTGCTGGTGATTTTTTTTATTATTATTTATTTACATCACGTAACGTTCGGTGCATAAGGAATTACACTGGAGAAGCTTTCTTGGCCACAAGTCAAGGGCGTGTGGCTAGGTAATTTCTGGTAGGTATGTTTACGTTCAGTTTAGTGAATAGCAAGGTGGAGGTTTGCACACAAAGTAGCGCTTAGCGGCAGCAGCCTTTCACTGCTTCGTCCTTCAGCCCTGCGGCGCCATGAGCATTTCAAAAGAGATGGATATGTGCGCCGAGGAGAAATCTAGTAATCTACCATACCATACCAAATCTTACTTAATATGTAAAACCTTACCCTTGTAAGACCAGGTGACGCATAACTATGCTAACATGGTAAGGGTGGGTGTGTAGGGGTTTAACGTCCTTTTCCACCACATACGGGTGATATCCGAAAGACGGGGCAACGATGAAAAAGCCAGCACAAATATTTGGCCGGGATACGAACTCACGACCCGAGCATTAGAAGTCCAACGCTCTACCATTCGGCCACCCCGGCTCTCCCTAACATCGTAACGTTTAATATAGTTACGCGTACTAGTATCTGCAATAACACTGCCGCATGTGATTAAGCGGTTGCGTCACCAACTCTGCATAATTATATCCATTACTGACATCATTTCAAGTGTAGTGCGCAATTCAATTCGAGATTCATTTCATAGATGAGCATCACTGCTGGGCCGGCCGAACTCCGTTGAGGCAGAGAGCAATTTGTATTAGCTGATAGTGTGTAAACTGTGCCTGCTTGCGCCAGGTGGTGTCACCGTGTACACGGCGAGCGGTCAGAGTATCGACTTCCCTGCAGTAACATCCTCTCCCAGCTATATGCTGACAACACACTGCACTTTAGACCCATTATGTTAGAGCGTTGGACTTCAAATGCTCGGTCCGTGAGTTCGTATCCTGGCTGGGGCCGAATATTTGTGCTGGCTTTTTCATCGTTGCCCCGTCCTTGATATCACCGGTATGTGGTGGAAAAGGACGTTAAACCACGACCCCCCCCCCCCCCAGTTATGTTAGTTACAGGAATGTACATGAATGTACCTGAGTGGTCGTAATTTGAATCGCTTCATGGCCGCTGACAGCGCTATATACACGGGGGAGGGAGGGGGTGTGGGGTGAGGGGGGGGGGTGAAACTGACAAAATGGCCGGGCGTTTTTCCGGTGCCGCTATGCCGCTCCACATCTTACACTGTCAATCACAGCGGGTTCCCCCCTCCACAGCACCGCGTTTTTCCAAATTTGAAAAGGCTTTAGCACCGGAAAAAACGCTTTGGATTTTCAATTGTTGGTTAGAACGATTGAAAGTGTCCGTTTACCATGCAGAATCCGACTTGTACTAATACGTTACTACAATCTAAAAATGTGTATATGCTCATGTTTTAAAATAACGGCTTTAAATGAGAGCAATCGTGTTCGAAACGTTTCGAAGCGGCATAGCAACAGAAAAGGGTCGTCTATTTGCCTTATACCCCCCCTCCCCCCCCCCCCCCCCGTGCTATACGACTTGTTTTTGTTTCCGAAGACTTGGGGACTGAGCTGGCATAGCCTAACCAGTGGTAAAACGTTGGGCTCTCAGTGCTCGGGTCGTGAGTTCGAATCCTTCTAAGTGTGTGCTGGCTTTTTTTAATTTCATTAATGTTTTTTGCCCAGTCTTTTGCACAACAACCGACCGACCAACCAATTTCCGTTGACAGATTTTTTGTTTCAAGACTGTGACGACCTGAGTGACTGCAATGTGCTGCCGATTTCTTCAGTGTTAGAATCAACAGGCAGTTTATCGGTGTCAGCATAAACACACACACACACACACCTTACCGAAGCTTGTGTTGCTTGGCTGCACAACATCTGTGCCTCCCCGCAGCGTGGTCGTAGGTACTGTGAAGCCAAGGACTCGATGAGTCACCGCGGCGACAACGGAACGGGGTCGAGTCTTTCCCCTTTGGCCTCACCCTTCACCTGCCCGGCGTGTACCTGTGTGCACTGAAGTCAATTTCCATGTGACGGTGTTTTTGTGCCTGGAGTGAAAGACGTTGGCCTGTGCCTGTTGACTTGAGCGGTACGAATTTTACGCTTTCTGTTGTGTCAGTTTGGAGCCCGAGTAGTTTGAATACAAGGTGGCCTTGCAGAAGGCCAACCCCGCGATCCTGATCTTTCAATATTGAATTAGTCAGTGCCGGTGGGTCTGTGAGGTTAAATAGCGAACAGCCTCAGTCCTCAATTGAAAACAGCCAGGGGAAAGGTGTGTTGATAGATCGTGGTGTATTCTTTAGTCAGTGCAGCACGGAGTGACTTGTACAGCGGCACTCGCTACTGAGAAACCGACAGGGCTTCAGTTTAAACTGTATCAGTCGCCTGTCAGCTCCAATCAGTGGTACTACTTACAAGTAGAGAACCCAAGCTAGGTACAATAAGTGATATCAACAGATCAGTTGTGGTGTATCCTTGCAGCACCAAGTAACTTGCGCACAGTACCTATGTAGAAACCGACAGGGCTTCAGTTTAAAACTGTATCGCCTTTTAGCGCCAGTAGCGGCACTGCTTATAAGCAGAGAATCAAGCTAGGTGCGATAAAAAGTGATATCAACAGATTGTGGCGTGTCCTTACAGCACCGGGTTACTCGCGAGCAGTACCTTTGTAGAAACCGACAGCCCTTCAGTTTCAACTGTATCGCCTTTAACTTGGATGGTAGTAAAATTTACCCCAGCTAGGTACAATACGTCATATCAACAGATCGTGGTGTATCCGTCCTTGCAGCACCGAGTATCTTGCGTACAGTTTCTCTGTAGAAACCGACAGGGCTTCAGTTTAAACTGTGTCGCCGTTCAGCACTAGTAGTACTACTTACAAGCAGAGAACCCAAGTTCGCTACAATGAGTGATATCAACAGATCGTGGTGTATCCGTCCTTGCAGCACCAAGTAACTGACTTGTGTACAGGACCTCTGTAGAAACCGACAGGGCTTCAGTTTAAACTGTATCGCCCTTTAGCGTCAGTAGTACTTCTTACAAGCAGAGCATCAAGCTAGGTGCAATAAAAGGTGATATCAACATGCAAATTGTGATGTATCCTTGCAGCACCAAGTAACTTGAGTATAGTTACTCTGTAGAAACCGACGGCAGGGCTTCAGTTTTATCTGTATCGCCTTTCAGCTCCAGATGTAGGACATACAAGGAGCCTGAGAGAACCAAGCTAGGAGTAATAAAACGTGATATCAACAGATTGTGATGTATACTTGTAGCACCAAGTAACTTGAGTCGAGTTCCTCTGTAGAAACCGACAGGGCTTCAGTTTCAACTGTATCGCCTTTAACATAAAATTTACAAGCAAAGTTAGCTGAGTACCCTCAAGGTACAATAAAATAAAAAAAAGTGATATCCACAATAGCCTTATAATTAGTTGTCATGGATCATAAAACGGACATTTAAAAAAAAAATCCTACGGAGATATACTGGAGGTTTTCAACTGTACTTCTAGCGTGTGAACGTAACACAAAGTGCGGGAAAATAATTATACCGAAGCTTGTGGCTAATTTAAAATAGGCTATACCAGACAGAGAAAGGCACTCTTGCCGCGTATACAGCACTGGCACAATAGAGATAAAATCACTTGTGTGTAGGTTTTCATGAACACGGTTTTGGGAAACCTCACGATATGGCCGAAATCGGGAACTTTAAGTAAGCAGTATACATACATTCTCTGCGTTCGTGTACATAGACTACTTTGAGGTCACGGAAGGCCACCGTATGTTCAGTCCATTGATCGCGGTGTGTTTGGTTTCTGAGCGAGATTAGGTCATCCTATATACCTATATATACACACACACTGTGCTGCGGCGTTGTTCGCCGGCCCGTAAACTTATGTCCGGGGGGAGTGGTAGGTGGGGGAATATGCATTCGGCTGAGGCATTAAACACGCGTATCCCAAGATTTAGGCTTCGCAGAAGACACAGACGACACAGTTTGCTTTGGAACAGTCACGCTTGTGAGTTGGCCCGTTTCGCTCGAAATTGTCTGTTTTTAACGATTTACAGAATAGTTTTAACTTAAACTCCACTCTCCAATTCTCGGACGGTTAAGAAAGATGTGCTCATCAAGAACGGAAAGAAAGCCTTCATAAAAAAAACCAAACGAACCCAAAACAACAACAGCAGCAAAATGGATGTGGCCACCGTATATATAGTCAAACCACATATTCACCTTTATGGGGGGGGGGGGGGGGGCGTTCAAAATGAACGACCTTCCGTTGCTATGTCGCTTCAAACGTTTCAACGACGAGAAGCGATCCAGAGATGAGGGTCCTACTCTGAAACGGTGAAGAAAACAACCAAAATTTACAAACGCTTTACACGGGGAGCTGGGGTGGTCGAATGGTAGAGCGTTGGATTTCTAATGCTCGGGTCGTGAGTTCGATCCCGGCTGGGGCCAAATATTTGTGCTGGCTTTTTCATCGTTGCCCCGTCTTTGATATCATCCTATGTGGTGAAAAAGGACGTTAAACCCCCAAACACCCATACACCCACAAACACTTTGCACGCTGTCTTGAGAGAACACCAAGCGAAACAGCTCAACCGAACGGCAGTTCGTGCGAAACTTCGTCAGTGAAATCGCTCGTAGCTTCATAATTTGTATGTCGTTCAGGTCACGAGAACGATCGGTGAGCATAGACATGTCGGACATTGCGCTTGTAAGGATACAATTATACGCTGTTGCTTTACTCGTATTGGTGAGTGTAGATTTCCTAACTTCAAGTGTCTTTTGTTGAAAGTTTCAGGACGTTGAACCGCGGGCATGACAAACGACTTGACGTTTTGATGGCGTCTGTAAATTAAAACGGCGGCAACCTCTCCTTATATAGTCAGCCTTGCAGTTGGAATGTTCAGAAGTATATTGTTAGAGTACTGCAGCTAAATCTGGAATAGAATGTCTCATTTCGTTTCAAGCGCAGAGCAGTTACAGCGTGACACAGACATGCCCCCAGAACTGGCTCTAAAGTAGACGCAAATAGATTGGCGACTGGAAAAACGTCTTTGTAAGCGTAAGTTTCAAGTAGAATGTAACTAAATCTGAAAGGGGATGTTTCATTTCAACAGAAAAGCACTTAAAGCATGACACAGAAAATGTCCCCAGTGCATACTCCAGACTAAACTTATATATACAAATGACAAAAAGGCAGAAAATCGCCCTTGTAGGCAGATATTGTAAGCAGAGTGTAATTAAATCTGAAATGAAATGTTTCATTGCCTATCAAGAGCAAAGAAATTGAATTGTGAGACAGAAATTGTTCCCAGGACAGGCTTTAAATAAAACGCAGATACCCCCCCCCCCTCCCCGATAAAAAAAAAACAGCCTCCGTAAGCAAATGTTGTAAGCAGGACATAACTTTGTCTGACGTGGAATGTTTCATTTCGTTTCAAGCGCACAGCAATCAAAGTGTGGCATGGAAAATCTGAAATGTTTCATTATGCACAGCAGTTAAAGTCAGACACAGAAATCGCAGACACAGAAGTCAGCACAGGCTACAAATATACTAGACAGACGACAGAAACGTCAGAAAATATCCTCTGTAAGCAGATAATGCAAAATGCAGTGGAATATTTCATATCGCAAAGCAATGAAAATGTGACACAGAAATCGTTCCCAATACAAAACAAAACACAAACAGACGATAGAAAAGTCAGAAAATACCCTCTCTTTTTTTATCCGCCTCTCGTTTTAACTAACTGTAGCTATATCCGAACACTGAAAGCCGGTCTGACACGGAAATAGTCCACCTGAACAGACTCCAAAACAAGACACAAATAGACAGACGACCAGAAAAAGTCTGAAAATAGCCTTTTTTCTTTTTCTTGTTTCTTGTTTTTTGGGTCCGCCCCTCATCATTATAGAGCTAACAAGAACAGTGATTACAGAGAAATGACTCGCATGATCCGGTTAAAGGAGCGGCATCAGACATGATTACCCAGTGCACTGGGCCCTCAGTTTAGCCGCGGGGCAGGTAACACTAAAAGAGGTATGTGTTGACAGGACGCTGAGAGAGAGAGAGAGAGAGAATCAATACAAGCAAAGGCGAGGCCGCACGAAGGGAAGTGGCCCCTATCTCAGCATTGTTTTGTAGGACAGTGCCTGGTGGCCTGAAAACATTGTGTTAGTGCCATCACCTGAACACAGCCCACACACTAGGGAAATGCTAGCTGCTGTTGTTAGCGAGTTCTTCATGTAAGCGAGAAGGCATTGTTTTTGCTCTATGTGTCGAAACACATAATTCCTGTCGTCTGTAATAATTACTGGCGAGTCCCGCAAGTAGGCGAGAACGTATTATTTTTGCCCTGTGTTGAAACCCGGACACATAATCATTGTCTTGTCTAGTTTTTGCCCTCAGTGTCAATCCCATACACATCTTGCCGTGTTTCGGTAATTTGACACGGTGTAGGAGTAAACAGAGCCTCGTCCTAAATTGATGTGAGCCACGGATGACAGATGACATATCGTTCTAAAACAGATGACATATAGGAAGACGTAAGCATAGCCTCGTTCTAAATAGATGTAGGAGTACGTTATATAGTCTCGTGCTGGGTAGATATCATTTCTAAGTACACGCGAACACAGCCTCGTTCCCAGTAAATATATCCCATGTAGGAGTACTGAGGCCGTATAACACAGCCTCGTTCTAAATAGATGTCGTAGGAGTTTGTAAACACAGACCCATTCTGAATAGATGCCTTAAGAGTGCACGAGTACAGCCTTGTTATAAATAGATGTCATGGCATTTGAGTGGAGGGATAACCTCTCGTTGGTGACTACATGACACATTTTATAGGGACACCAGGTAGCCAGAATTGTAATCAATGATTAATCAGTGCTGACACAACCTAAGGAAATAGCACAGCGGCTAATCAATGGCTAATAAGCACTCAGCCTAGGGAATCTAATTCTAGCCCTGTTCCAAGAGGCTGAATTGTAGCATTAACTCTTTGCTGACGCGTCTGCTGATAACCAGTAGACGACACTTTTTGTTCCTTGACGCGTCATTGATTTGTGAGTAGGAGGCTTGATTTGTTTGCATGTCAAAGTAATATCGCTAAAAAAAAAAAAGAAAAAAAAGAAAGAACTGAACTCTACAATGAAACTTTCTGTGCTACAGAAATATTTTCTGGATGTTGTTTTCAAAAATGCTGAGAAACGTACGTCTTCAAAGAGTTAAATTAACCATTGATTTTCAAGAGGCACTTATCATGAAAAATAAACTCACACAGACGTTTCACCGCTCTGCTTTCTACAAATTTACTGCATTTTTCAAAACTTTCGAAAAATAAAAGTAGTAGTGTTCACACCTCGCTTTATAGAGTGTTACTGTACGGGTTTTTTGTGTGTGGGTCTTTTTTTCTTTAAATTGAGACCTCTGCTTCTTTTTGCGACAAAAAGAATGTATTAGCCTCGTTGCAATTACGTGCTACAGCCAATGGACTCCTCTGCGCACGCGTTCCGCGCACGGTTTGATTTGGAGAGGTTCGGTGTTTTCTAACAAACACCGCCGCAGGGGCCATATTGATCTCACCAAGCAAATACACACAAAAAAGCCCTTCTGTAAGGGGAGATAAAGAATGGGTGGTATTGAAGTATTTACAATTGACGCAGCCGACCTCGACCCTTCAGTTCGGTTTTTGTAAAATTGATGACTGGAATGTCTGGCGGGCGGCTCGAAGCTGAACCGTACAGTGAAAGACGTATGCTTGAGTGAGATTTCATAAACTGATAAAATTGATTGACAAATTACACTGGCAGCCCCCGGGGGTGAAAGGAGCAGGCTTAAGACTGGAAGCTGGGGGCTAATTCCTAGTTACCTGCGTGGCTTTGGTCGTGAATGGTTGGTGGTGGAATGGAAATGTTGATTTCTTATGCTGTCTCCCGCGTTCAGCCTCTCTGCAGAAGGTCCGTACGTTGGGTGAAGGGTACAATGTAGGAAGAAATAAATGAGACGCTGCCGAGCAGAACAGAGAGCTGTTGGTTGTGAGACCAGTTACTCAATGCCCAGAATACACAATAGTAATTCGCTAATGAGTGCCGCCGAAAATGGCGAGGTAAGGTTCCGCCCAAGACTCCCCCACCACGCCCCTCCCCTCTGTCAGTCCTTCAATTGAACAAACCATTAGCTTTTAAGCGTTCAGCCATTGTCGTTCATGTGACCAAGCTGTGAAAATCCCCCCTCCTCCCCCCCCCCCCAAACAGTACAATACAAAAAACAAAACAAAACCCAAAACTCAACAATGACAAGATATTCTCACAATAACAGTCTTTAAAAAAGAAAACACAAACACCCCCCCCCAAAAAAAAACAAAACAAAACAAACAAACAAAAAAAAACAAACAAAAAAACAACAACAACAACACACAAAAAAAAACCAACAACAAAACCCAACAACCAAAAAGCAAAGCCAAACAAAATACAAGAGGTTGCTAAAGGAGTGTAAAATGTGTACATGTGTTTCTTAACGACAATAATTTCACGCGACAAAAGTTCCTTTTTTCTGTCTAGTGTTGCTTACTTTAATTTAGCCACAGGCTTAGAGTCATACCTTATGCCAGTTTCGTATTTCGCGGTAATCATTTGGTCAGGTTTGTAGATAAGATCACGCCAACATTCAGCGACTAAATGCACATGTACCGGCGCCTCGGAGGGAGTGGAGGAGGCCGGGGGGGGGGGGGGGAAGGGAACATTAGATCTGCACTGTTACACGTGTAGTTGTGTTATAGTACAATCAAGTCACTGAGGGATCAACGTTGACATTAATGTTGTTGATTGTTTTTGCAAGCGATTACGCACTGCATGTTTTGATTAACGCTTTCAGTCAACCAGATGAATATTTTCCGCTTTTAGCAGCACTCAGAATGTTTGTCCTGGCGGCCGCAGTAATGGAAATGGTCATTCCCTGAACCTGGCATTGTTTTGACGGTTTGGGAAAAATACAAAACAAAACGCAAGACGATAGAGAAAGCTGCTGTAAGGATAGCGATTACTGAACTCAGTTCGTGTGTGTGTGTGTGTGTGTGTGTGTGTGTGTGTGTGTGTGTGTGTGTGTGTGTGTGTCCACAGGGGGTTTCCAGCTTAACAATTAGCACTAAGTACCGACACCCAGGGGGAAACGAGAACGCAGAATTCACACCGTAGCATTAATTAGTAGACTACCCCAGTTTTCTTGTGCTTTTATTACAGTTTTGGCCAGGGGCGATAACTCCCACATTCTCTTTCGCCACATTTCGACTGCTGGATATTTCCTAGACTGCAAAATATCACCTACAGACTGCCTACAGGAAGGGACAGTAAACCAGAAATTTTGCTAGAAGCAACCAAACCCATACCGTCCGCCATATTTACACTAGTGTAGCATTGGACAGCTGTTACTCTGCCTGGGGGCCGGGGTGGCCGAATGGTAGAGCGTTGGACTTCTAATGCTCGGGTCGTGAGTTCGTATCCCGGCTGGGGCCAAATATTTGTGCTGGCTTTTTCATCGTTGCCCCGTCTTTGATATCACCCGTATGTGGTGGAAAAGGACGTTAAACCCCCAAACACCCACCCCCACCCGCTGTAGCTCTGCCTTGTTGAGTTTTCTAGTTGACACCGAATTTCCCTGGCTGTTCTAGTATTTCTTGATTCTAAAACGACTCCTGCATTCACTATTCAGTATTGAATATTATAGTATAACAGTAAGAACTTCAAAACTTCAGTAATGTCTAACTGTAAAGAGCACATGCACTCTTTTTGTCTTTCTGTTTTTTTTAAGAGGGGGGGGGGGGGCAGGGGTGTAGGGGCTGGGTCCTTCCTTATGTTAATGAGCACGGAATTTCATAAGATATTTCGTCACTTGCTTTGCACTCACACTGAACAACCTACGTCTTTGCAGTCAAGAAGCAAAACAAAACCCGTTTGTCTTTCAGCGCACCAACGTGATTATGACTGAGTGCAAACCTCTGTTTCGACCCCTTCTTTTACGGCGAGATTTTGAAGTAAACAACAGAGAACAATGAACGAAGTCTTAGCACCACAAACTTGGACACAAGGCGGCAGCAACAACGCTTTGACGGAACTAATTTGAACGACAAACGTAAACACAAGACGGTGGCAACAATGCTTTGACGGAACTATTTTGAAAGACAAATTTAAACACTACACATTAGCAACAATGCTATGACTGAAAGATTTTTGAACTACAAACTTACACACAAGACGGTAGCAAAGACGGCGGCAACAATGACTGAAAGATTTTGAACGACAAACTTAAACAAGATCTGAAGAAGACGGTGTTTTTGAAAAAAAAAAAAAAAGATTTCGAATTAGACAGCTTCAACAGCTTTGCTCCTGCATACGAATTCTCAGCGCTAGAAGATGTGAACTACTCATAGAGAAAGAGGACCCATATTGTGTTGTCTGGGCGGAGTTGAACTGACGGAAATGTTCTTCAACAAGACAAAGAGGAAGTTTTGCACTAAGGTGCTCCGGATCCCCTCCTTCTCTGGGAGCGACAAGGACAAAGCTAAGAAGGAAGAGATACCTCTGCAGGACAAAGGTAAAGGATAGTTGACGTGTGTTGTTCTTGAATATAATTTGTGTATGTGTTTTCGCTCCGTTTTAAATGCTAAGTAGGTATTTGTGACCCTCCACCACGAAATGAGTCTTCTTTTGCTATTTGTTCATGTTACAAGACGACTCAAGACTGTCGTGGTGGAGGGTCACATTTTTGTTTTTTGCTAAGTTAATCGGTACATGACTGGGTTTGGACAGTGGTTGGATACCTGCCCATTTCTGGCAAACAAAGTTTCCCACGTGGATTTTGAATTTTGTTCGTAGGATGTTTTGTTTGCCAGAAATGGACAAATGCGGTTTTGCTGTGCTCTCATTAATCATTTTATCTTTTTTTCCCGCTTAATGCGCATGCCTTGTTCAGTTCTTCCTGTTTCCTGTGTTTTTAAGGGAAGCCCTTTTTTGTAAGCAAAAGCGGTCTATCCGGAGAGGAGAGAATTGGACTGGGTAATGAAGATGACACTGTCATGCTTATTCTGTAGGCAGCTCGCAGTCCTTGCACCACCCACCCCCTCCCTCCCCCTGCCCTAACCGCCCCCGCCCCCCCCCCCCCATCCCACCGTCCAACACATGTATTTTCCGTATTTCTTACTTCACACCTGTGGAAGGTGTGCTTGTTTGGTGTTTCCTGTGTCTAATTCCAAACACAAATCGTGTTCGCTGCATCCGCTGCAGGCTGAAGAGGTGAAAGTCTCAATACGCACGACAGGCATACAACAGCGTGTGGAAAACTTTTCACCAAATGCGCTGAATCTGTGCTTCAGAGCCGAAGAGGATCTCAAAGACTTTGTCGAGTCAGATTTGTCAGCAGGTGCTCGTGTGTTGCTGGGTGGGTGGGACCTGGTCACTCGACTTGACTCCGTCGTTCCGCGGGGTAGGTCTGTCGTGTGGCGAGGTGTTGGGATTTGTCTCGGCGGAGGAGCACCATCCCATTCTGCTCACAACGTTGGCGAGTTTGGCGGAGTTGTACTGCTTCCTGTTTTAGATTGATTTACATGTAACGTAGGTTGTAAGAAGACGGCAACAACAAAAAAGAAAACAAATAACAACGTCATTTGGGTCACACTGAGTATAGCATCTGAGACCATTGTGGTGACTCTGGCCAACGTATAAGTTGTTCTAGAAGTGTACCGCGTACTGTGCAGGCGACGTTTGTTTGGTCGCGGACTGAGGCCCAGCTAGTCGGCGCTGATTGGCTGCTATTTTCATCAGCTTTTTCACGTCCCAGTCTCTTCAAAAATGGAACGTAGGCTCAAAGAGAGTCGTATTTCTCTAATAGCTGAAGACACAAAATCGCGAAAACGGTCGCAACGGCCAAATGAAACATCCTTCTGTCTGACAAACAGCCGTACAGCTTCGGAAGCGGCAGTTTTTCATCTCAGCGGCGTTACTTCTGCTTCCTTGTTCGCCTCCCGTTAGATCAGCAGGCCAGTCTGCACGTAACAGACGCGGGCTTTTGACCTATACTTAGAATACCGCTCACTTGTACTGCGCGATTTTGCTCACGCTCTGTGTATTGTATTTCCGACCGTTTCTTGGTCTTTGCAGCAAGATCTGTGTGTGTGTGTGTGTGTGTGTGTGTGTGTGTGTGTGTGTGTGTGTGTGTGTGTGTGTGTGTGTGTGTGTGTGTGTGTGTGTGTGTGTGTACACACAATGATGTTTGTTAACGGTATTTTCATTTATCTCGCTCCAGATATCTGTTATCGTATCGTGCTCACTTCATTGCGATGGACAAATATCTGTGCAATAAAATCATCTGAACCTGTGAGTCTGAGTCTGAGTTAGATGAGCAGCCGGGTGTCCTCGATGAAGGCTGCCTTCCGTGGCAGCTCCTCCAGGGTGCCGTATAGCTTGGCTTCCACTGCTGTCGGTGTCGGCCAGTACTTTCTCCTGGATGCTGCATGCGTCGTACAGTCTTGAAGGATGTGGTCGGTTGTCACTGGTCCCTCACGGGGTTACGATCATAGAGCCTTTAACACTTTCAGCCCTGCCACCGTATCACCTACGGTCTCGCAGACCCTAACAATAATATGCGTGCATGTGATCGACTCTTATACGCTCTGCACAGTGGAAGATTCCCCTATAGGATGGATCGCACACTTCTTGAGAAATAGGGTTGTGTTTGCAAGAGTCCAGCTTTAGATATTGCACACTTGACAAACTCTCAGGCAGAGAGCATTATCGATATTGAGATTCCTTCAGGGCTGAAAGGGTTAAAGGGAAACATGTTTTGTTTGTGGTATATAGTTTGCGTCACCTTGTGGTGGAAATTCAGCACAAATATTCTGGCATTTTGTCAGTAGATTTGTCTTGGGCGCAGAGTGACGTAGTTCAACCCGTTTCGTAACCTGTCAGGTCCGGAAATAACTTTCAATGACGCGCGCATTGTTTATGGGGCAATTCTGTGGGGTTTTTTCTCCTGGCACATTTGGCGTCATAACGCAGAAAGTGGCGCGCCTTTCCGCTCTCTTGAAATGTTTTGAAATTGCAAATTATTGTAAACACTTAACTGAGGTCACTAAGGACGAATCACACTGAAAGATAGTACGGATGCATAATTATGTTGGAATTGTTTATGTAGACTTTGCGCTAGTTTTAAACCGTGTCGACGGGTTTTGGTAGCAAACGGATACGTTTTGTTTTTTTGTGTTTTTTTTCTTTTGTTTGTTTGTTATACATATTTTTAAACGTCTATGTTTGTATGAGATGGGAAAACAGCCACTTTCGAAGTTCTACGATTGTTTACCAGATGTATGGATGTTTTCTTTGGCCGCTGCAACTTTGTGGATGCTATTGTTAGAAAAATACGACATTCTTTGAATCTACCGTCTATTCCTGAACAGAAAAAGCTTCTTCTTCTTCTTCGTCGTCGTCGTTGTCGTTCACTAGATTGATATGCCAGTCGCCCGCACGAATGCAGTTGTCCTCAGTAGGTCCTCCAGGTTGCCATAGAGCTTGACCCTCAGCGGTACTGGTTCTGGCCATGTTTCTGTCTGGAAGCTTCATGGAGCTGGCCGTGTTGTAGCAGGTGTTCAGCATTCATGACGTCTGCATTGCATGATGGAGAAAAAGCTTCTAAATATAGCAACCAATCAGCACCGTGTAGCTGGTCCTCAGTCCGCAACCAAATAACTGACGTCGTTTGCTCAGTACGCGGTGCACTTGTAGAACAACTTACATGCCGGCTAAGGTCACCACAATGGTCTCAGGTGCTATATTGTGACCCACGTGACTGGCTGTGATGCACAGATTAAAGACCTAAGCTCCCAACAAAAAGCTTTCCGAAGTATGAAAAAATTTCACATAGTCGACCGTGCAAGCACAGTCAACTCTGTCACAGTTGCAGCGTTTTCAGCGCTTCGGGGACCCTTATAAAACCAGAGCACGAGTTTGCCGTGACATTATATGGCTTTTGGTCAGTGAGCGAGACACATCGCTACAGTGTCTAGCGGATGTTGAGCGCTGCACGATCTTTCTCGCTCAGTGCCAAAACGCAAACTGAAATCAGGCTGCCCTTGGCTTTAATTGGGGTTTCAGTGACGCTGAAAACTCTGCAACTGTGACAGAGTTGACTGTGCTCACACTTTGGAAAGCTTTTTGCTGGGAGCTTAGATCTTTAAGCGAATTCGATGACAAGTTATCCACACGTTGTTATTTTCCTGCCATCCGTATTGCAACTTAAAACTTAAAACGTGTTGGGTTGGAGGGAAGGAATTTTCACTTTCATTTAAGCCCATACCTATCACTATTAGCCTTGCAACTGAACCCGAACACATTTTTTTCCAAGTCAGCCATGCGTAAACCGATGCAGGTAGCCGGCATGACGCGGAAGGTGTTGACAACCTTTGCTCCTAACAGCCTCTTGAAAGTCAAATTGACCGAGCAGAACATTTTTGCCACGAAAACGTGTTTGACGTGTCTCGGCGGCGTTTAGACCCCATACGTCAGTTGGGGGGTCGAGCGAAACAGCCCATTATTTGTGTCTAGAGAAGCAGCAGGCATTTATCAGGGCAAGACACTGTCGGGGGGCTCTGTGACCGAGTGAACCACGTGTACATTATTATTATTATTATTATTATTATTTTATTAACGCTAATTTGTGTGTCATTTGGTCTGTGACAAAACGGTACGTCTGCAGCCTGCAGCCTGCAGGGAGCCGGGACAGCCGAATGGTGCAGCGTTAGGACTTTCAATGCTCGGGTCGCGAGTTTGAATCCCAGCTGGGGCCAAGTTTTTGTGCTGGCCATTTCCTCGTTGTCCCGTTTTTGATATCACCCTTATGTGGTGGAAAAGGACGTTGAACTCCCAAACACCCACCCCACCCACCCGCCGCTGCCCGCGTAAGTTTTGCAGAGTTTGTTCCCATGGCGCGAATGACAACTCCGCATGTTAATTTGTGGCCGATTCGAAAAAGACCAGATCACGCTTCGATCTCTCGCTGCAAGCCGCCCATTTTTGTTTTTCACCGGAGTACGAGCAGTGTGTAGAGGATCACATATGCCTCATTTGAGGAATCCCCTTCAGCGATAATTCGCACACTGTCGTGATTATTCGGGACTGTTTAATCAGAGCGTATGCTCATATCCCGTGAACAGTACTCACCCCAAACACAAAACTGGACAGTGTGCGGGGTTACAATGATTTTTGTGTTTTGTTGTTGGTGGTGTTTTGTTTTCCAGCTTGCGAATTTTGTGTAAGATGTGACTTAAAGGCGCCATTTCTAGGATCACTGGACTTTCTATTGGGAGACTTTGGTCGAGTATGGCCGCAACGCTGTCAGCGGCTTCTACCCTTTTGGCTTCAGTCAGCTTAAAGGAATCCTGTCTGTGCGTGTACTTGTGCAAGTGTCCACGTTATGGGATGCTTAACTCCACCAAAACAGCTCAGAACGATCTGTTAGGAAAACACACACACACACACACACACACACACACACACACACACACACACACACACACACACACACACACACACACACACACACACACACACACACATTAAAATTTGACCTTTGAAGTAAATTTCTGGAGGTGAAATGTTCACGTGTTTTAGTCACGTTACGGCGCTCCGCGGTCAAGGCAAGAGGGTCAGTTCAACATGTCAAGCAGGTTTATTTTCGTCAGTTAAGATGCACTTGAAGCAGGATTTAGAACTGCGTGCAAAAGGCATGTGAGGTTCTGGCTGTGTAGGGCTGATCCGGTTAATAGGTGCTGCCGTGTCGTCAGTCTAACGTACATGGCATGCACTACCCCCCCACCCCTCCACACACACACACACACACACACACACACACACACCCGGCACACACACACACACACACACACACACACACACACACACACACATACACACACACACCCGGCACACACACACACCCGGCATACACACACACACACACACACACACACACACACACACACACACACACACACACACACACAATTTCTATAGAAGTTTCTATCATTTTGTTCATATGGGCCGAATGGCCTGCAAAAATTTAATAAACATCATTATTATTACACACACACACACACACACACACACACACACACACACACACACACACGTACACGGGGCACACACACACACACACACACACACACACACACACACACACACACACACACACACACACACACACACACACACACACACACACACACACACACACACACACACACGATGCAGTCGCATGCTCAACAGACGGCGTGAGATCATTATCTTCCCCACATGTCAAGGTCTATGTGTTATATATACAGTAATAAAATCCTGTCGCTGGAGGTCATGGCAAGTGGACAGGGGGTAAGAACCGATAACCCACATGTTATCTGCGAGCGACAAAAATAAGTACCAAATATATGTTTTTCATGATCTTTACATGATCCCCGAGTCTACATTGTAATCTAACAAGACAGACAGACAGACATGGACACCACTAAAAAGAGTTCACAGTGCATTGCCTGAGGTGGGGGAGGATAAGGTGGGGTGGGGTGGGTTGGGGGGAGGGGTGGTGGTGCAGTAACTAAAAAGTTCATTTGAGGACATTTAAAAACCGTAGGTGAAAAACCACGATGTTTTCCTGAGGCTGTGTCTGATATTGCACGTCAATGCACTTAAAACGGATACAGCGATTTGGCCCGTGTGTCGATGAGAAGTTTTTATATTCCCTTTGAATAATTCACGGCTTGGCTGTCGCCTGGGGCGTCTCTGCCAGCTTCAAAGTGATGTTCAAAGTGCGGACTAACCACAGCTTGCGATTGTGGTTAATGCTCATGACAAGCCAAGGACCAGTTGCCAAAAAAAAAAAAAAAAAAAACGAGGAAAAAGTACACTTTTTTTGGTTTTGACGTCTGTAGTTCGCGCTAAATTAACTACCTTGGTGTGAAAAACAATGTCTGCACGTGACAGTCTTAAAAACTCAAAACTAAATGGAATTCTAAATTTCGAAATTTAAATTGCTGAGCGGACTCTTCGCACCACGTGATCGTAACGTGTTCATGGCCAGGGTGTGAGAGAATGCGTGTGATTCACGTGAGCGTGCGTGTTGGGTTCAGTTCGCGGCGCTTTCAGCCAGTTGAAGAAATTGGATAAAGCGCCTACAGAATACACAGTTACTAAGACTTCATGTCTGGTTTGTTTGAAGGTACAATAATGAGAGAATGTGCTACTGCACTGTACCTCCGAGTCTGTAATAGTGGCAGTGTGCACAGAGAGAGAGAGAGAGAGAGAGAGAGAGAGAGAGAGAGAGAGAGAGAGAGTCTTCCACAAGCATATTATTATTATTATTATATAAACCTGCTGTGGTGTGGGCTGGGGGGTCATTTTGGTCGAATTTTGGCCGTGTTAACCTCAGTGTCTGTTAGGTGCACGAGCAAGACTTCTTGTCAACACAACTTTGAAGTGTAGTCACTTGCACAGAGAACCACTACGATGTAAGTTCGAGACTAGCGTGACCGTAAGTTGACACTATGGATGCAAGCTGGTCCTTAACGTTTTATGCTGAGTGTATAATACTAACCCACATAATTATAATCTTTACAGGCAGTACGCGAGTCCATGCTGTCAATACACTGTCATGTCGTGCAGCAAAAAGTGCTCACGTGGGCACTGGCATCTGGGCAACGTGAGAGAGCGTGGGAGAGCGAGAGTGAGGGGAGAGACACTAAGAGCTGTATAGCTCTGAGTTCGCGTGTACGTTCAGCGTGATCTATAAGCAATATTTGCACAGTGCTTCATCCTGAAATGCTATACCTCAGGACATGCATCCCTAGCTCTGTGCCCACTCAGTGACATAATCAGCTGACAATGACAGCTGTCTGTCGTTCGGACGGGACGCATGGCTTCTTTTCCCGCTCGGTTCTAGTACAAGGCCCCGGAGTATTGCCAGCGAAGAGATACACACTGACACAATGAATATTGTTCGAGGCGGGGAAGAAATCGCGGTCGTGACGTGTTCGGAGACAGAGGCAGCCCAACATTACTTAGGCTCGTGTCACACGGGAGACGTTTCTGTTTGAACAGACACGGGGAACAGCTCAAAACACATCCGGAAGAATTAGGGCAAAGGCATGCAGTAAACGCATGTCACAAGAGACACACGGGAGTTGGGGGAAGGGAAGCAACAAGGAAACAAACACGTTCGTTGTTTGTTCAGAGTTCGGCAATTCGCGGCCGGGACCAAACTTGATCAGTATTTGTGTGGGGAGCCGGGACAGCCGAATGGTAGAGCGTTGGACTTTCAGTGCTCGGGTCATGAGTTCGAATCCCAGCTGGGGCCGAATATTTGTGCTGGCCTTTTTCTCGTTGCCCCATCTTTGATATCACCCATACGTGGTGGACGTTAAAAGGACATTACACTCCCAAACACCCACCCTTGATATTTCTGCCGGCACTTGTTTTTTCTCGTTGATCTGTCTTTGATATCACCCTTATGTGGTGGAACAGGACGCTAACCCCTCAAACACAGGCCAACCCTCGTTCGTCCTTTTGCGTCACGTGATGAGCTTTGGACAAAAGTTGAGCGGGAAAAGAAACCATGACGTCGTTACCTTTAGAGAGCGAGAGAGAGAGAGAGAGAGAGAGAGGGGTGTGGGGGGGGGGACAATAGCAGGCAACGTTGTCATCGCTGCTAGAACACACCGGACAATGCTGCTGAGTCCGGCAGTGGGACACGTCGGCATCGACTTCACCTTTGAGAAGAGCCATTGTTATCTGTAATGTGACATACGGCGTATGGACGCTTTGACGGGCAAGGCTACGTCACTTCGCGCATGACAAGGTCTCCAGCTGTTAACGCGGTTATTGCACAATGCAAACAGGAGCGAATTCTCGTCTGCAGTGTGGCTGTTGGACCAGCTGAGTGGAGAGAGACTGTCACTGCATTATGCCGAAGTTTAAGTCTCAGGTTAACACATTTCGTGCTGCGTGCCGCACGAGGGTTCCCCGTTCTTTTCGGTCCTTTTTCCCAGCGGTAGGGGAATTGGTCCCTGCATAACTTGCATGGTACAAACTGCGATATATCACGATTGCGAATAATAAAATATTGGCCATGGTCGTCTGGTGTGCGATGCTTTCAGGTGATAAAAGGGAATTTGTACTGATCAGATCTATGGCTCTTAGGCCTTTTTAAAACCATGGAATGGAATTCTCATTGTACTGTCTAGTAGCAATTTAGTACCAAGATATTACTGTCAGTGCACCAATGTCGCTTTATTTAAATTGTCAATGCATTCGGCATTAACATTTAAGTCGTCTGTGACGCGGGGAGACTTCGATCAAAGGTTCAGTAATGCATCGCCCACATAAACGTTTGCTCATCAAAATTTAAGTCTCCGACCAATTTTTTTTTATTAAGTCCTTGAAATGTCAAATGTGTGTGTGTGTGTGTGTGTGTGTGTGTGTGTGTGTGTGTGTGTGTGCGTGCGTGTGTGTGTGTGTGTGTGTGTTCAGTGAAGCTTACTAGAAAAGTTTGTTCACATGTAGTCAGTTTGCTGCAGTTTCCAGGTCAGCACAGTGGTACCGCAGCGGCACTCCCGGTCGCAATGAGTTAAACTGATGTAGTCGTCCTTACATTGTTTAGAACGGGGCATTATAATTGCAAATGATGAGAGTTCTCGCTTTCGAAACCACCATAGCTGTTTGACAGGGTAGGGTTGGTCTTCAATCAGTGCTGACTGTCTTAACTGCAGACGGCGTTACTGTGAAATATAACACGACTGAAGTTTGCGGTCGTCAGAACCGTCACAGTAGGAGTAGGCGGGACTGGTCTTTCAATATTGACTGTTTCAACTGCAGACAGCGTTACTGTGAAATGTAACACGACTGAAGTGTGGTCGTTAGAACCGTCACAGTAGGACTGTTCTTCCAATATTGACTGTTTCAGCTACAGACGGCGTTACTGTGAAATGTAACACGACTGAAGTGTGGTCATTAGAACGTCACAGTAAGAGTAGGACTGGTCTTCCAATATTGACTGTTTCAACTGCAGACGGCGGCGGTTACTGTGAAATATAACACGACTGAAGTTTGCGGTCGTCAGAACCGTCACAGTAGGAGTAGGACGGGTCTTCCAGTATTGGCTATTTCAACTGCAGACAGCGTTACTTTGAAATATAACACGACTGAAGTATGGTCGTTAGAACCGTCACAGTAGGACTGTTCTTCCAGTCGTGACTGTTTTAGCGTTACTGTGAAAACATGACGCTTTTAAAATGGGGGCTGTTAGGGAGGTGGCAGTTACCTGCTGTTTGTTAGAATAGTTTGCTGTCTGCGCCGCAATGAGCGAGTGTACACGGTGGCCATCCAGTATGCAGTGTTGGTGTGGTTTACCATCCCGTATCGGATGACAGCGCTTTTCTATAGCTTGGCCGTTTGGGCCGGGCAGCCGCACTCCAATGCGTAGAAGTGTAAGTTTGCTCTGCAACGCAGCTATCTGTGGGGTCGACACACCGAGCTACAATTTGCATCGATTGCGCAGTCTTGTGTTGTGTTGTGTTGTGGGTTAGCTAAGGGAGTTGCTTCGTTATCTCACCGTAGGCCAGCGGTACACTGAGACAGTGGCAAGACGAGAGATAGGGAATCACTAAGACAGGAAGATAGGAAGAGAACTTAGACCCGTTCAGTGGTGTATTAACAGTGAGTGTGACACATTCCCGACTGGCCAGCGTAGACCGCGAGTGACTGTTGTATCAGCATTACCAATAACGAGAGATAGGCTCAGAGAGACAGACTGAGGTAGACCGAGTTAGAGAGAGACGGAGAAAGTGTAGACTGCTTGTTGTATAGTCGAGTATTACTTGTGACACATTCCCAGCTGGCGGACTCAGACTACAAGTGATCGTTATACAAGCGTTGCTAATAACATCATGTGAGGTAGAGACAATTACAGCGACGTAGACCGCTCGTCGTATAGCGGTGTATTACCTGTGACGACACATTCCGGGCCAAATGGCGGACTCAGAGTAAAGTGATCGCTCCACCAGGGCATTTCTAATAACGTGGAGAGAGAGAGAGAGAGAGAGAGAGAGAGAGAGAGAGAGAGAGAGATTGTCATGTATTACCAGATACTGATGACACATTCCCAACTGGCAGACGCAAACCGCGAGTGATTACTATACATACCAGCATTGCTAATAACGTGAGACAGACAGAGGGTGAGAGAGACACCAAGACACAGACACCCAGAGAGAGTGTGGTAGATGGCTTTGGTATGGCCGTTGGGTATGGCCGTGTATATTAACTGTGACGCATACCGAACTGACGGACGCAAACCGCAAGTGATCGCTCTACCAGTATTGCTAATAACGAGAGAGAGAGAGAGAGAGGCAGGCAGACAGAGAGAGAGACAGACAGTGAAGATGGCTTTGGTATGGCCGTTGGGTATGGCCGTGCACGTTACCTGTGACACGTTCCCAACTGGCGGACGCGACTAGACCGCAAGTGATCGCTATACTACCGCTACTAACAACAGAGATGGCGTGCGGCGCGCGAATTAAGCTGTGACTACAAGTACAGGCGGTGCGGGATCCCCGACCGATACAGCTCGATTCATTTCACTGCTTGACAAGCTTCGCTTCATCACCTTGGCTGAGTCACGTCCTACCAACGCCAACGGTACCTGCATTCGCCACTGGGTGTCAGTGAACACGACTTTTTCATTACAGTCACTGAGTCGATGGGCAGGGCAGGCTGTCAGAGAAAGGACCCAACTCCTAGCTTTTCTGTCAGTGTCACCGCAGTGTCTCGAACACTGTTGCATTAGGCGTGCGCTCTATCTCCAGACCGAGTCAAAGTGTATCTCGGTTTTATCAACTGCACAAAAGAGTATAACCACTACAGTGGAGCAGGTGTTGTTGAAAGTTCAACCTCTCGTATTGTACAGTGAAATCTCGAGGACAGTGTTGCATGTGGCGTGTGCTTTATCTCCAGCCGGAGTCAAAGTGTATCTTGGTCTTTTCAACTGCAAAAAAGAAGATATAACCGCTATTGGAGCAGGTGTTTTGGGACCTCACTGAGCTTCTCTTACTGTACAGGGAAATCTCTAGGGCACTGTTGCACGTGGTATGTGCTTTATTATCACGACTGTCAAAGTGCATCTCGATCGTATCAACGGCAAAAAGGTATTTTACCACCACCGGAGCAGGTGTCGTGGAAAGTTCAACCTCTCGTATCGTACAAGTCAAATGGGACTGTCAGAAAAACAACACCTTCTAGTTTTGTGAGCGTCACCTTTTCGAACTGAACAGGGAAGTCCCGAGGACACTGTTGCGTGTGGCGTGTGTTTTGAACTGTACAGGGAAAGCTTTTGGACACCGTTGCATGTGCCGTGTGTTTTAAACTGGACAGGGAAATCTTTAGGACACCGTAACATGCGCAGTGTGTTTTGAACTGTGCAGGGAAAGCTTTAGCACACCGTGGCATGTGGCGTGTGTTTTGAACTGTACAGAGAAAGCTTTAGGACACCGTTGCATGTGTCGTGTGTTTTAAACTGGTCAGGGAAAACTTTACGACACCGTGGCATGTGGCGTGTGTTTTAAACTGGTCAGGGAAAACTTTAGGACACCGTTGCATGTGCCGTGTGTTTTAAACTGGTCAGGGAAAACTTTAGGACACCGTTGCATGTGGCGTGTGCTTTGAACTGTACGGGGAAATCTTTAGGACACCGTTGCATGTGGCGTGTGTTTTATCAGCTGAGTCACGGTGTGTCGTGGCCTTATCAACGCGGATCTTAAGCTGCACCAAAAAAAAATTCTAACCAGTATCGGAGCAGGTAACGACGGCATTGTGTGTGGAAAGTTCAGGTTGAATCGACCGACCCACAACACTCGCTACCGGTTCAGTTTTAACAACAGAGTGCAGCTGAGGCTCGTCGCGTGGCTGTGCTAATCGATGATGTGATTTTCCAACAGAAACATTTGCGCAGTTTGACGGTTATTAGCGAGGCTGTGTCTCTCTGTTGTGTTTGGGTGTGTTTGCTGCGGACGTCGCGGTGGTTGACAAGACACTGACTTTCGGCTATTTTCGCTTTCGAAGCCTGTGGCATTTAATGTGGAACAACAACTACAACAACAACGACGACAACAACAACAGCAAGGCGTTTTTCGTAAAAGCGTATGGAGCCTGCGGCATTGACCGAGCATTGAGAACAACACGTGTCCTTTTCGGCACTGCGGATCGCCTCGCTCGGACAGTGTGTTGAGAGTGACGTGTCTTTCCAGCGAAGCTTAATGGAATATAATACGGTTTTGCTTTCGTCTCCGTCAAGGTAAACTGGAAAGGAGTGATACCGATTTTTCCCTCTCAAGATAAACGGAGTAATGTGAGAAGAGGGTGACAACATATACCCCAGGCTGTTACCCGTGTCTTCTCAAGCAAGACGGCCTGTTTTAGCGTAATGGGCAGGGGGCGGGCGAGGAGGGACGGATAGCGGAAGAGAGGGGGAAGTATTGTTCCTCCGGCTGACCCCCCCACACCGCCACGGGGCCGTGCTGGCTGTCCCCCCGGCTGAGTGACTGGCTGTCAAATCAAGCGGGTCGAGTTTGACAAACGCGGGACGTTTTATTATCCAACTCCGGCTCACAGTTGCCAGTTGCGGCCACACAGGCCCAGGAGTCGGGAGCTGTGTAGTGACAGGGAGGACAGTGAGAGAGGGACGGTGTCCCCCCCCTCCCACTTCATCGTCTACAGCAGTTTTCCTGTGTGTCCCTCACCCCCCTCCCAAATCCCGCCAGCAAGTCCTACCTGCTTCTTTTTCGTCTTTCGTCGTATCCATAATCAACCATCCTCTCTTACCCCCTCGTCTCGCCTTCACGGCAGATGGCACGGAGGGGTACGGGTGGGTGACACGGAGCTGGGGGGACGTAAGGAGGAGGAGGTATGGCTTTGTCGGCAGGTTGAGACTGTCAGCATAAAACATTACCAGGAAAAGAACGGGCTTTTTCTGTCGCTTGTCTTCTCCCCTTGCCGGTGTTACCTGTGTGTGTGTGTGACGCGGCCGGTTTCTTTATTATTCTCTCGTAACAGTGGATATGTGACGTGGATTTCGCCACACGTGAGGGAAAAGTGTGTCTCCGTTGGCGAGTGTCAGAAGTGTCATCTTCTTCATCGTCATTTCTTCAGGAGGACTCTTGGAGATTACACTGTAGTGGCGTGTGAGACATTGCTGAAAACAAAGTTTTACAACAGCAAGGTGTCTAACGCGTCGGATTTCTTTTTTTCCAGTGTTCACTGTTTTTGTGAGAGTTTCCTTCAGCGCTTACTGTTTCTCTGATCATTCCAGGAAAAGGTTTCTTACTTCACACCTGAAACTGTCATACGTTTAATTGTTTCTACGGAAATCACATTTATCTGTTCTTCCTTGGGCTTCCAAAGCAGCGTAAATTTTGATTTACTTCGCGAAGAAACTGGACGTTTCTGTCATTTCGTCAAGAGACTTTCCACAGAGTAGTTCTTGTACTGGTTGACTGCTCAGTTCATTGACCCGTAATCTAAGTAACTTCGAGACCACTAAATAGTGTAAGGTGATATGGAAAGTGAGACTGTGTAACTGGATTCCACTTCTCAGCTGCGGGGTTTTGGTGACGGGAGTTGTAAAGTGACCTAACGTCGCCGCTACCAGAGGCAGCATTATGTCATCCGGCACTGCGCGGATCGCTTACCTGTTGGACCCCTTTGCGATACCCGACACCACAAACGGCGATGGAGGGCGATAAGGCAAACCGGTCTGACTTACAGACCAGCGGCGTGGCTGTTGTGTCGCCGTCGAACGCCACAGTCAGCTTCGTTCCCTTCCGAGCACGACCGATATCCTGTGGGGCGAGCATCTCCTCCACAGCGACCACAACCACCGCTTCCACAGCGGCGACAACCACAGCCGCCGTCACCACGTCCGTCACCACCGTCACGCCACCGCGACCGTTGTCTTGCGGGAGTGTGACGACATCAAGCTTGTCCAGGACACTGGTGAAGCCGCGGCCGTGGCGGTTCTTGCAGAAGAGCAGGATGGGCAACGCGCAAACCAGGGACAAAGCACCCGGGGAGGATTGCACGCTAGAGGGAGACAGCGATAGAGAAGACGACGAGGAAGAGGAGGAGGAGAAAGAAAATGGGGACTCGTTTGACCAAGGCACCAGCGTAGACTACCCTGGCACTGGTGGTGACTCCGGGAACACCAAAGACCCGTCTCCAGATGCCTCTAAACAAAACGGAGGCCACAAGACGGTCGTTCAGCCGTCGGATACCACAAGATCCGAGCTGGAGAACAAGCACGGAGGACTGTACCCTGCCTACGAACCAGTCAAAGAGAAGTGCACCACAGACTACAGCTCCGGGCTCGGGAGGCGAGCGACACTACCGTTCGCCACCGACACTCCCAGGTCGATCTTCTCAGAAGGGAAACGACCAAAACTGCCGGTGGAACCCAAAGTGGTGAAGTTCACCGACCAGGAGCGCCCCGGACGGCCGCTGAGCGACGGCTCCCCGGACAAGAAGCTCGTGCTCAACGCTCAAGAGAACGCCGTCAGGATTCACTTCGTGAAGGACATCACCATTCAGAGTCCTAACGCAGGCGCCCCGACGCCCACAGAGGCAGAGGAGAGCCCTCCTTTACCGGGTTCACTGCCAGGGAACAAGCTCCCTTTGACTCGATCCAAATCGGAGCCTGCCGAATCGCCCAAAAGAGACTCTTTGCCCTCGCCCGCTACTCCTGTTGAGGATCTTCTGTTCAGTCTCGGGTACACTAAAGTCGACGTCATTGAAATTCCCAGAAGGAGCGTTGCCCTTAGCAATCAGGATCAGGCCAGCTTGGAGAAAAGACCAGAAAAGACCAGCACAGATGCGGCTCCGGAAAAGACCACCCTTGGCGGTAAACCGGACACTAAGACCACCACCGTGAACAGTACACCGGACAAGAAACCTGCCATTCTCGGTAAACCGGACATTAAGCCTGTTGTTCCTTGTAAACCAGACAACAAACCCATCATTTCCAGTAAACCGGACAATAAGCCCGTTGTTCCTAGTAAACCAGACAGCAAGCCCATCATTTCCGGTAAACCGGACAGCAAACCCATGCTTGCCAGTCAACCAGATGATAAACCCATCATTAGCAGCAAATCAGAGAGTGAGACCACCATTGACAGTAAGCCGGACAATAAGCCTATCGTCCCTAGTAAACCAGACAATAAACCCATCATAGACAGCAAACCGGACAATAAGACCACATTCGACAGTAAACCAGAGAAAAATGTCATCTCTGGTCATAAACATGAGAACAAACCTCAACATGAAAAACCATCTGCTGAGGAAAAGGAAAAGAAGCCTTCCAAAAAAGTCACCATGCAAGTTAAAGAAGAAAAGCCTAAGGAGCACGTGAAACTGTTTCCATGGAAAGTGGAATTTTCCACGAAACCCAAGCCCATGACGCCCGTCAGCAGAGACGAGGACTGGCGTTCTGAGGAGAAGCCTGTGCAGTGGTCTGGGGGCAAGAGTAAAGAAGACGGTTCCAAGAAACACGGGTCCAAGTCTTCGAAAGGTGACACCCCTCCTGTGGTGGAGCCGCCCAAAAAGCACAGAGGATTACATTTGCCGTTCCGGAAAGACAAGACGGACAAACACAAACATGAAGGTGAGACTGGGCATTTTATCCCCTCTTTTGTTGTTGTTGATTGGTCACCTGTTCTACAGGTTATGGAGGTGATGGTGTGATGCGGTATAATACGATTCGGAAACCTGTGTCTTGTTGTCACGATAGCTCATTTCGCGTAGCAGTGGGCTCGATATATGGAACTCTGTCATGGCCATTAAAATTGCCTTTCTTGCGAGTAATGAGTGGTACATTTCAAAAACATCCGGCAGTGTCTGGTACACTGCACTTTCTCACCCCAAAACGTGTGCAGCTTTGGCTGTTATCAGTGTTTGTGGTAAAGTGAACTCTCTCCTTAACCCTTCTCTTTTTATTGACTGCTGCGGGAAGGGGGAAAAAAACCCCACAATGTTTTATGCTCGTTTTTAACAAGACTCGTGAAGGTTCGTGTCAGATAAGCAAGATAGCAACAAATGGCTTTGCAGGTTTATCTGTGCGTGATTCACAGCAAAGTTATTCTGCGGCCGGAAGGTGGGGGGGGGGACTGCTTGCATAAATCCTCCCATTATTACACGTGCGCCTCCTGAACAAGAGATAAAAGGAAAGATAAACTCATGCCATATATGTGTATTTGCGCAAAAAAAATAATGGTATCCGTATGGGATACATAATTATAATGTTATCGTGATGACTCAGTTGCTGTTGCACATTGTACTGACAGCTGACTTTTTCGGGGTGTGTGTGTGTGTGTGTGTGTGTGTGTGCGCGCGCGCGTGTGCGTGCGCGTGTGCGTGCGTGTGCATGCGTTGCCGGTTTAGTCAGTACAAAACAGCAGTTTGTTTTCCCATAACACCTGTCAGAGATGTATGAATATTCATTGTGTACTGTTTTTGAGCTCCCCTGCTCTTCACCTATGCAGAGGTTGATTACAAAACCGCGTTTTGTTTTCCCGTGAAACCTGTCAAACTTATGAATATTCATAGTGTTCTCGGGCTCCGTGGCATCTTTATACCTATCCAAAGTTTGATTAATTGTTTAGGCTATAATATGTGTCTCCCACGGCGCTGCGCATGTATGGGCATCTATGGTGCGATATTATGACCATAGACATCGGCGATACAACCCCCAGCCATATAAGTACAGGACAAGATACATGCAAATGTCTTTTCAGAGACGTCACCATGAGTCATTTAATAACGAACGTCCAGGAATACAGCTGAGTGACACTCGGCGGAGTTCGTAGAAGCCATGACCTTCACCTTCTTAACAAGGCATTGCTATATCCTTGCTTCTGGCTGACAGCATGTGTGTTAGTTGAAGGGGAGAAGTATTGCTCTACTCGCACATAGAGAATACAGAATACTGTATTGATCCCGAAAAGAGAAATTGCATTTGTGGCCCGCATACTAGTAAACACACAGTAAACATTTTGATGAATAAGACTACAAGCTTCGGTGAGCGCTATCCTTCGGTGAGCGCTCTTTCAGTTTCTGTGCCCCCCAGGTATGGAATTCTCTGCCTCCCTCCCTTACGAACACCCAGACCCTCCCACAGTTTAAATCAAAACTAAAGACTTATCTATTCAAGACAGCATATGATCTGTAGTATCATCTACCCCCCCCCCCCCTTCCGCACACGTAATTAGTGTTTCATGTATGCGTGAGAATGTGTGTGTGTAGCGCACTGAGTGCTCTTTGAGCAGACTACTAGCGCTATATAAGAGCTATTATTATTATTATTATTATTATTACAAATATACTCTAAGATAGTTTGAGTAAAACAAACCGCCTTGACCAGTACAATTACTTAAAATCAAGAATAAAAAACACGATCACAAACATACAATCTGACCAATGCCGTTGCATCAGTGACAGTAAGAAGATGAAATTAAAATCTTGACACAGGGACATATGTCGGACGAACTTACAATTAATAAATAAACAAGGGAAGCAAATGGAGAGCGAACACTAGGGGAGATAACAGGAAGACTAATACAGGCTATTCAGAACATAATTATACGTATTTCAAAGAAAATGCTAAATATTTCTATGAAACACATCGCTGCGTGTGACACCCTAGAAATGCTTTAAAATCCCCCCCCCCAAAAAAAAAAAAAAAAAAAAAATCCCAAAAATCCTGCAGCCAAAGACTCATGTGATGGGTAAAATTAAACAAAGTCCAATATTCAGATTTGTGGCAGTGCTAGCAGCGAGCACCTACCCCCTCGTACCTATGTCGTCTGCCGCACATGAATACAGACACTGCACACTGATTAAAGACTCATTTTCACTGCACTCACGAGCGAAACCCAGTGTTTCAAAACATAAGTTGGCGTAGCGAAGATGGAATTATCCCGTCTAAGTCTCAGCCTGGTCTGTCTACTCTTTCGTGCATCAGACCCCAGCAAAACAGCACAGAACTATCGGAGTTCAGTAAGGCTGGGCGGTAGCCTGTCAAATCAGATAATAATAATGATTTGTCTGGCGCCCAACCTCCTGCTGGAGCTCTGGACGCCTCACAATAGCAGAGTGGCATTACATAGATACACATTACATACACATTGAATACCCGTGTCATACACGTTACATACACATTAAATACACGTCACATACACGTTACATACATATTAAATACACTTCACGTACACATTACATACACATTAAATACACGTTACATACACACAGTCATGATACATCCTAACACGACATAATGATGATGACAGTAGATGGTAGAGCAGTCAATTTAGTCTATATACTGCAGCCGGAAAAGACGGGATTGTAAAGCACTTTTATAAGATGTACAGTAAACACATTCCTGGCTTATACTGCTTTTAGTGTCGTCTTGAACTTTTGCGGGTCGTGGGAACAGTCGTATCACAGATCCTCGCCGCCACAATGGGTCGTCTCTATCTGCTGACCGATATCTACATACCGGGACATTTCACTGAAATTCAAGCAGCTGTGGAAATCTGTGTCTGTGGTTGACGTGTGGTTTATCTGAGATTATTCACTTTGAGTCGCCTGGGAAGGAAGTACGCTTCTTTAGCCAGTAGCCAGGGGCAGACAACTGCTCTGTAAAGGTCGGTCACTCCCCAGGGAGGAGAGAGCCTCAGGTGGATCATGTTGTAGGGATCCTTTTAATCCCGGCAGTCTGACGTTAATGTACCTGCTACACAGAACCGTCTCTCTCTCTCTCTCTCTCTCTCTCTCTGTGTGTGTGTGTGTGTGTGTGTGTGTGTGTGTGTGTGTGTGTGTGTGTGTCCGGAGAGCCTGGTTTGCCGGACCGGTAGAGCTTTTGGCTGTCCATTCTCAGGTCTCGACTTTGACGACCATAAATTATATATGACTGGAAGACAGCTTTGTGCCTTTCCCCCCCTGATTTGTGTGCCGTGTTTTGTTTCACCCGTACGTAGCGAAAAAGACAGAAGTTTTAGCCAACCAGAAAACCATCCAACCAACCAACCAACCAACAAACCAGCCAGCCAAATCACATTTAAACTGATGCACCGGAAGATGTAAGTGAAATTGTGGTGAATAGTCACGACGTTGCAATATCTTGAGCTTCACTCTGTAGATGTGATCTTCTGTTAAGCAACATTCTCTTGCTTAAATCGCCTGTGATTGAATCGCAACTTAGAAAATCGCCGGAGGGAACCGATATCCTTTGGTTATGTTCCCATTATTTGCAGGTAGGGTAATTCCAAATATTTGTTATAAAATGGACGGTTACGCATGCTGCTCAGTCTCCAGTTACGCAATGTACGACTCCACTCGGCAAACCCAGAGGCCCCGCCCCTTTACTCTCGGGACGCGATTGGCTGAATTCTGGAGGCTTGACCTTTTTGATTGACAGGGGTGGAGTCGTCAATTTTTGCGTCACGCGGCGAAACACCGTGCGGAATCTTTCGTGAAATATGTATAGAGAAAGGCATACAGCGTTTGAACATGATTATTTGGGTAAAAGCAAATCTGGAGATTGAGAAAAATGCGGAACTGACCGTTCATTTTCGATTTAATATTGTCGGAATTTAGTTGGCCAGTACCAATTTCATACCAGTACACGTCATTACAGCGTGCGTCTATGGGTCCACCATTTGAGAAACACTATCCAACTCTTCCTTGAGTCTGTTTAACAACCGTAGGATATACAAACCACTCAGCGGCATTTATATAAATTTCACAGTATTCTGCAGTGAAGTAGAAAGAACTGCCCGCAGGCATGGCCGTTCATCAGTTCATGAATGGAGTGTCCTTCGACTTTCATTGACCCACTTTTCGCGCCGTTTTTGCCTGAAGTTAAAACTGTCAAGGCTTAAAGTGGTAGACACTGAGGCGGTCTGTCTGTCTCCGAACGGTCGTAAAGGTTTTACCACTCGCCCGTGGCTTTGTAATGATGCGGGAAATATGTTCGGGTTTGTGGATACAGGTCAACACTTCATAGTCTCGATACGTACAACAGGCACACGACAGCACGTGCAAAACTTTTCATTAAATGTGCTGAATTAGTGCATCAGAATCCGTCACGTGGGTCACAGTATAGCATCTGTAACCATTGTGGTGACTCTGGCCAGCGTGTAAGTTCTAGAAGTGTACCGCCAACTGAGCAGACGACGTTATTTGGTTGAGGACTGAGGACCAGCTAAGACGGCTTTGATTGACTGCTATTTTTAGCAGCTTTATCGAGTCCCAGTCTGTTCAGAAATGGACCGTAGGCTCGAAAAGAGTCGTATTTCTGTAATATTAGAAGCCACAAAGTCACAAAAAACGGTTGCAGTGACCAAATGGTCCATCCTATGTGGCAAATCTGCTGGGAGCCAGGGTGGCCGAATGGTAGAGCGCTAGACTTCTAATGATCGGGTCGTGAGTTCGTATCCCGGCTGGGGCCAAATATTTGTGCTGGCTTTTTCATCGTTGCCCCGTCTTTGATATCACCCGTATGTGGTGGAAAAGGACGTTAAACCCCAATACACCCACCACCCTGGTAAATCTACTCTACGCATGTCAT
>JACVVK020000051.1:777500-795000 GCA_018292915.2 Batillaria attramentaria | reverse complement strand
TCTCTAATGTTTTCCCGTTGGCTGGACAAGACTGGAAGCGGTTGATCTGGCATCTTTTGGTTGATTGAAGTGGTGTTGGGGAGGGGTGGAACAGTAAGGGTTTTCCACTGAGAGGGGGAGGGGGAGGTGTGTGTGTGTGGGGGGGGGGGGGAGGGGGGGGGGGGGGGGGGTGGGTGGGTAGAAGTTGTAGGAACAGATAAAGACATCGTATGAATGGTTCACACGTGGGCGCACGGTTTGAGAAAACACCTGCACATGACGGACAGGTGATCCAAATTCACCTTACAGGAAATACAGAGTGGGAGAGGAGAGAGCAAGGATGGGACGAGAGAGAGAGAGAGAGAGAGAGAGAGAGAGAGGGTAGTTAGAATGAATAAACAAACAAACAAAGAAACAAACAAAACCGTCTGAGTCGTTTTCTGTTCACAAACCATCTTGTGTCTGTAATGCAGGATATAGCTTGAATTCAGTCAGTGTCTGTAATGCAGGATATAGCTTGAATTCAGTCAGTGTCTGTAATGCAGGATATAGCTTGAATTCAGTCAGTGTCTGTAATGCAGGATATAGCTTGAATTCAGTCAGTGTCTGTAATGCAGGATATAGCTTGAATTCAGTCAGTGTCTGTAATGCAGGATATAGCTTGAATTCAGTCAGTGTCTGTAATGCAGGATATAGCTTGAATTCAGTCAGTCCTCCAAGTTTTCTCTCGCAAAATGTTCCTCCACAAAATCATATTTTGAGTCGAGATCTTTCCGTTTTTGTTGTTGTTGTTGTTTTTTTCATAAGCATAATATCAGTACGGATATGTGCAAAAATCCTTATAAAAATACATACTTGCACGAATTCCAATTAAAATTCCTTACCATTAGCTACAATTGTCAATCTAAATGCCTATCCATCATATACTTCACAAAAACGTTCCGTGCAAAGTCATTAGTCATGGCGGTGCACAAATAATGATAATTTATGCGAAGAAACGTCTAGCGGAAACTACAAGGGAGGTGCGGCAGTGTGTGAAAACCCACTCACGCACTGGCAGGTAGATCCTAGTCTGGTGCGACAAAATACGAGGGGCTGGTAAATAAAGCGTTAATAAACTATTCTTGCGGTCACCGTGACCCTGTTGTCACCATACCCGGTACCGAAAAGCCCTGCTCACTCCTGCCCCCACCCCACCCCCACCCCACCCCCACCTCTCCCCCCCCCCCCCCTATTGTCAAGCACTGGCTACTCAGAACGCTCTTACTTCATAAAAGTAAAAACAAGACCAAGGAGAACTGAAGCCCACAATTTACAACCATGAAACTGATTCCCTTCGCTGGCTGTCAGTCACCAGCGGTGTCTGGACTCTTGTTTGACATGCGCATTGTCCCCCGAGTGAAACCCACTGGAAACTGACAACGACCACAGCCCTCGTTAGCAATGCATGGGATGGTCCAGTCAATTTGCTTACTGACCGGTGGCCAGTTTGGAGCCTGTTTCGTGTGTCACGTGTGGTGGCAGGTTGGCTGACTTTGTGTGCATACACTGAGCGTAACAAAATCTTCACTGAGAGGCAGTGAGGGAGCGGGTAAATTAGTTGTGTTGGTATGCCTGGCCAGTTTGCATTTATCCGTGCGGTTGCTGGTTTCCGCTGAGGTGTTGTTAGTGAGGAGGGACTTCCTGTAGTATAGGGGGAGTTTGTTGATGAGCGTTGTACTAGAGAGCGAATGGCCCAGGGTTCGAATCCCAACAGCGCCACCTCCTCCTCCCCCCACCCCCAAGAAACAACAATAAAGCCAAACAGACAAAACAACCCACAAAAAACACCCCCTAAACAAGAACAAACAAACAAACAAAATCCAAAACAGTACAAAACAACAACAACAACAACAACAACAAAAATCCCCAAATCAGAACCAAAACCAAAACAAAACAACAAGAAGAAAAACAAAAATACGAAACACACTCACACACACACACACACACACACACACACACACACACACACACACACACACACACACACACAACAACAACAACAACAACAACAACAACAACAACCTAAACAACAACCTAAACAACAACAACTCAACAACAACAACTCAACAACAACAACAACTCAACAACAACAACAACTCAACAACAACAACAACTCAACAACAACAACAACAACTCAACAACAACAACAACAACTCAACAACAACAACAACAACTCAACAACAACAACAACAACTCAACAACAACAACAACAACTCAAACAACAACACAACAACAACTCAACAACAACAACAACACAACAACTCAACAACAACAACAACAACAACAACTCAACAACAACAACAACAACAACTCAACAACAACAACAACAACAACTCAACAACAACAACAACAACAACTCAACAACAACAACAACAACTCAACAACAACAACAACAACAACTCAACAACAACAACAACAACAACTCAACAACAACAACAACAACAACAACTCAACAACAACAACAACAACAACTCAACAACAACAACAACAACAACTCAACAACAACAACAACAAACAACTCAACAACAACAACAACAACAACTCAACAACAACAACAACAACAACTCAACAACAACAACAACTCAACAACATCAACAACAACAACTAAACAACATCAACAACAACTAAACAACAACAACAACAACTAAACAACAACAACAACAACTAAACAAAAAGCAACAAACAAAGAGACTAAACAACAACAACAACAACAACAAAACAAACAAACCCGAAACCAAAAACTAACCCTACCCCAGTGTGAAGCTTTCAAAAAGTCACCAACCGCATGATGTATTAGCTGTGTCTATTATGTCAGTCTCGGTCGTGAGTTCGAATCCCGATCTTAGGGGGGGGGGGGGGAGGAGGGGGGAGCTGGCATGTTCTTCCATCTCCCGCTTTGATATCAGTCATCCTTAAGTGATGGAAAAGGACGTGGTTAACACCTTAAACAACCACCCATCAACCAATCTTCAAGTCACACAGAGAGGAGAGGTGTCCATGACCGCAAGGTGTTGATTGTACATATATCGTCTGTTTTGCATCAGATATATGTACAATCAACAGGTACAACAGACTGTGTAAATGCTGAAGCGAAATATTGGTCTTTGCGCTAGTCGCGGCCCATCTGGTGTGTTTGTTGTGTCTCATTGTCTCAGTCCGATCGATTCTCCCTCTCTTTGTTTTCGCCATCTCGGCTAGGGGAGTCTGGTTTTTTGGGGTTTTTTTTTTGCGCAACCGTCATTAATTTCCTCTCGTGTAAACAGTCGCACGAACCTCAAAGAACACGGGACATCGCAATATTACCGTGACTGCATCGTTCTGATTGGACTTCCACGCTGGCGGGGGTGAAACAATATGCCGGGCGTTTTTCAGCAGACACTGTTGTTATGACGACGTGGTTTTGCTTATTAGGCTTTCAGTGTTGGCCTTGGCGGCTTGTCAGTGTGGTCTTGGCTTGTCAGTGTGGTCTCGGCTTGTCAGTGTGGTCTTGGCTTGTCAGTGTGGTCTCGGCTTGTCAGTGTGGTCTTGAATTCATCGTTTTGCTGACGGTGTTGATTGCGTCATGACAGGAGCTCATTGCCGCTGTGGAGTTATTATTATCAGGACAAGGGGTCAAATAATGGAGCGAGTGAATGAGATTATTATTGTGTGCCCACTGAGACAATCTTTGTGCTCGTCTACAAAACAAGCATTGTTCCTCTAACGGCAGGAGGTCCCATTATGTTCAGCTTTTGCCCTGCGGGGGGGAGGGGGGGGAGGAGGGGGTGGGGGGGGAGGGGGGATTTAGTGGTGTGGGGGGGGGGGGCGGGGGGGCGGACTTGAAGTTGTTAACTTATAGGGAGCCTTGAAGGTATTTCTGTTGTCTTGAGTTGATCAGCCTGATAATTTTTGAGTGGTGACTGAGAGAGGAGGGGGGGGGGGGGGGGAGGGAGAGGTCGAGCGTTTGGAGGTGTGGGGGGGGGGGAGATGTTGACTTAGGGATCCTTAAAGGTATTTCTCCTGTCATGAGTTAATCAATGTTATACTTTTTCAGTCATTTTCCCTGGATGCGTTTATGCATTTCTTGCACGGGTCTTGTCCTTTATTTTTGCACGCTCTCACTCCAAATCCAGCGCTGATCTCTCTCTTTTATTTTTTATTTTTATTAAAGAAAACGTTTTGCCAGCGAAGTCGATGGTCTTGCCGACAGAGCGCGATGGCGGGAACGCGCAAATTAGAACTTGGTTATCAGTGTTTCTTCAACGTACATGCCTCCATTCAGGGATGCTTGAGCTAAACAGAAATAAGACGTCGGAGGTTTGGAAACACGCGTGTGAGTGTCGCTGGCAGTCTGGCAGCCGTGAGGCAGGGCGGGATAGGTGTGTGTGTGTGTGTGTGTGTGTGTGTGTGTGCCACGGTGTGTGTGTGCGCGCGCGCGCGCGTGCGTGTGTGTGTGTGTGTTTAAGGGGGTGGGTGGATGGGCTCATGCAGGGGTAAAAAAGACCACTGCTGTAATACTCTGTGTGTGTGTGTGTGTGTGTGTGTGTGTGTGTGTGTGTGTGTGTGTGTGTGTGTGTGTGTGTGTGAGGGAGGGAGGGGGGATGCTCATGCAGGTAAGAAAGGACCAGTGCTGGAGCCCGTTGTGTGTGTGTGGGGAGGGGGGGGGGGGGGGGGGGGGGGGGCGAGGCGTGCGTTCGTGTGTGGGGGGAGGGAATTGGGTGGTGTTCCTCTTAACAGGTAGACACCCTTTGCCGGAACCTCTTGCTCTCACCTGTTCTCTCCCATTCTCTTTGTTCGCTAACGTGTTTTTGTCCATTGCCATGTACGTGTGAGTGTTTGTCTGGGAACAGGAGGAGGATTCTCTGTGTTTACCCTTCGCTATTGGCTGGTCGTTCAACCTTAAAGGACCGTAGTCCCACATTAATTTTTTTTTTTTTTTTTTGTTGCTTCTAGGCTTACACATATTTCGGAGCTGGTTTCGCGGTGTCTACTCAGACGCAAGCCTGTAATCAAGTTATCCAGTTGCCGCTTCACACAGGACGGCATTGAGCAAACCGAGAAGCCGAAACGCAGAAAAATTACGAAGCGCACAGCGTCTGCCACAGGCCTGTGTAGAGTTACATGTCGTTCACAGCTGTTTTGGTGTTGTCTAAAAATCACACCAAGTAGACACGCACACATCTGCCGCCTCATCACAGGCTGGCATTCAGCAGGCAGAAGCCGAAACGCACAGCGTCTGCCACACTTATTTATTCTTACAACTCGTTCGGAGCTGTTTTGGTGGCGTTTCGCATCGTACTAGTGGAACACACGTACAGTTAAAGCCTCGCTTAGGTTGGCATTGGGCAGGCAGAAGTCCGTCAAAACGCACAGCGCCTGCCACAGTTTTGTCACACCGACGGTGCTTGGAGAGCTTGGGGCCGTTGAAGTTCTCCTCGTTCGCACGACCAGAAAACATGAGTGGGTTGCATTTAGAGCTCTGCTAATCCTAATCCAATTTCAGATTGCTGTACTGTGCCATGAAAACTGCCCAAATTATGAGTATCGGGGTGGGAGTCAAGACTGACTATTCGCAGCGTACAGGCACACGCAAAATCCAGATCTGTTCCAAAGCAAAAGCTTCATCAATGACTATATGAAGCCTAGAAATGTCTGATGGTTGCAAAGGTTGCTTTTTATTGAATTTTGATTGAGCATGTCATAAGTACGTCTTGTTTATGTTCAAACTGTTTTTCTGTACTTTGTCCATTCAACGAAATAAATCTGTTCGGCAAAGCAGATGTCTGATGGTGTTCCTTTATATAGTCTGCCCGATATAGTGGAGAACTATTAGTGAGGTATTGTATTGGCGGGAGACTGAGGCTATATTGGCCATTGTTTAGCGGGGGCCAACCTGAAAGATGTCTCGTGTAGTGGTGGACATAGTGTGGAGACTGAGATTGGTACCAGAGGTTTGTGAATGTCAGGGGTCAGGGTTCAAGGCCGGGTAGCTATTTTGCTAGAGGAAAGCGATTGTTCCGGGCACATGTTTTCGGGTCGGTTGGTTTCAGGTTTGCTTTATTGTGGAGCAGAGCCGTACGTTTTTTTTATATTCAGGAGTGGGGACTGATGTGTGTGTGTGTGTGTGTGTGTGTGTGTGTGTGTGTGTGTGTGTGTGTGTGTGTGTGTGTGTGTGTGTGTGTGTAGGGGGTAGAATGTTGTGCGAAAGGAGGGTATGAGGGAGGGGGGAGAGTGGAATTATGCCTTTGTTTAGCCGTTCATTCTCCCAACGTGAGCGTAATATAAGGGTGTGTATAAAACCGTTGAAAGATAATGGAACTGGCCTGGAAGTGTTGTGTAACCATGACGCAATTTTCAAACACGGAAAGTTTATGCACGCTGTTTGCTTTGTCAGGCTGGCTTTGGCGTCTAGATCGTAAAGATAGAAGAAGAAGAACAGAGAAAAGACGAAGAAAAAGAAACCAGAAATACAACATGCAGATGCCATCTCAGGTTAAACTGTTTTGTGGTTTCGTTACATCAAGTTCTGCATACTATGTCGTGTTATATCCTTCATATTTCCACTCCGAACTCGATGTAAGATCTTCAGACAAGTGTGTTTCACTGACTGACTCAGATGCTGTACCCATGTTGGCATTGTCTCAAGGTGTTGACTGCTTTGTGTGAAGAAATGTCAGCCGTTTAGTTGAGAACATCTTGAAGCCTTTTCTCATGCACGCACACGCGAAATATTTCCGTATGCACCTCACTGACTAAGGGGGGTCTCGATCGCGCGGTGCGCATTATAGGTCTCCCCTTCACTCTCTCCTCTCTCTCTCTCTGGCTCCCCCCCTTGTGTTGTATGTTCGTTTCCAGTGGCGGAAAATGTGCACTCACAAGGTGCAGCGGTGTTGGCAGTGGAGGTGTTAGAATCATCCAAGTGAAGAATTGGACAGAAGTCAAGATGACACCGAGTTCGTAAACAACCAGTGATCTGTGGGAAACTTACGTTTTACTTCCCTGTAGGCCTGTGTGCCGCTGAGGATATCTTAGGCTGTGTAACCGGCCTGGATTTGATTCCCGCTGAAACCTGAAGATCAGTGTTCGGTTCTGTGCATTTTGACTGGGATTCATTTTTATTGTCATGACCAGGAAGGCACTCAGTATGACAAAAAGAGTTGTCTATAGTTTGCCGAAATCTGTGTGCGTGCGTGTGTGACTATCCGCTGAAGTACTCTTTACGCTGTGTCACGGTAACCGACGCGGATTGATTACAAGAAGAAACCTGAAGATGTTCGGGTCTATGCGTTTTACCGGATTACATTTATGACCGGGGAGGCGCTTACGACAAAAAGGATTGTCTATATTTGTGCCCAAGTCTGTGTTTGTGACTAACCATGCGTTACTGACGCGCACAGGCGGATATTCTTGTACCTCTAAAGAAAAACCGGCCTGTCTGCGCCTCTTTAAAAAAAAAAAAAAAAAAAAAACCCAGCCACTTATTACGAGAAGGCGATCTCTTCGCGGCTTACGCTCAAGGTTTTCTCGTGTCGCGATACCAACAACACGATTGGCAAACCTGAAGTGAAGTCAGACCAGGCGGTGTGGAGTTCAGTGTCCATGAGAAGGATTCACCTGTACGTGCGTTAGGGGGGGATCTTGTTTATTTACCTGGATGTTCCGAAAGGTCGGTTGCTGTGGCGGTCAGAGCGGGTCCCTGCTGTCCGTGAGAACAATGGAGAGAGCACGTAAGTAAAGGGAGGGACAGTTTGGCTTGCTGGATCTCAGAAATCTTCGATTTTTTTGTTGTCAGTTGTTTTGCGATGGGTTGTTTTTAGGTTGAGGGGTGCTGTAAACGCCTGCAACGTTTCACGGTCCGTAAATAAGTAAAGAGCAATCGGTTTGATGAGTTTGGTGCGTGGATACGGAACAAAATGGTAAATTGTTGGTTTAAACAAGTTTATTGCAATACAGTTTGTTCAAAGTAAATAAACAATTTCTGAGCATGAACAAGCTAGGTTTATAATAATGCTCAGGGGTCAACAAACAAGTGCATATTAACGGTATTGCAATGGCGGTAATTATGGTAAATTAGAGCTGAGAGAGGAGAGAGAGGGGAGGGGGGTGTCTAAGTGTACTTAAAAAAAATTGGTAAATTGTTGATGGCTAGTGATTGAAAAATATGAAAACAGAAACAAGGATGCAGCTACCTTTAAAATAGTCGTTCTTATAGTCAAGTACAGCAACAAGTACAACAAAAACAAGTACACCAACAACAAATACAACAACAACAACAAGTACCATATCAACAAGTACAACACCAACAACAACAGCAGTCACTTTCACTGGAACTTGTAATATTCCAAAGTAGGACTATCGACGTTTGCTGTAACAGTCCCTTGTTTGAAGCGACCACCTGCATAAACCAACCATCTTACTCAGCCGGGAATCATTTTTTTCGTCCAGTTCCCAAGACAACGCTTTTGATCACGTGGTATCCTGTCTTGAGCACATCATGTAGTTTCTTCCATAGTTTGCCGTAGATACATGTACTGTGTTGTTTTCATCTGTTACATAACATCACAGGGGGAGCCGGGGTGGCCGAATGGTAGAGCGTTGGACTCTCTATGCTCGGGTCGTGAGTTCGTATCCCGGCTGGGGCCAAATATTTGTGCTGGCTTCTCCATCGTTGCCCCGTCTTTGATATCACCCGTATGTGGTGGAAAAGGACGTTAAACCCCCAAACACCCACCCACAGAAAAACAACAGATGTTGTATACAAACCTCTTGACACTCCAAACCCGTAAATGCTTAATTCAGTAACTGAGTTCATGTCTTACAGTGCACAGCCTTATTTACACACATACCTAACAATACATATTTTGATTTAGTATTTAATCGCAGACAGACAACAGTTATGTGCGGCAAACCGCCCCATCCCATGCACGAACAAGCTTCGTTCTGTGAGGCTGTTCAACGTGTTATCTACACACCTTAGTGTAGAGTGCTCCAAGTTTGTACCGCCGGCTCTCAGGTCTGCAGAAAATGACTGCTTTGATGAGCTCTGCTAACGCCAAAGACATTTCACGATCCATTAATAAGTAAAGAGCCACCGCTATAGTCTCACAGTTAGCAGGCACGTAGATGGAGTTTTTCAAGACGGTATGTTAGGGTTGGAGAGGGTCATGCTGACAATTTTGCTGTACCGTGGGTTTTTTTGTGCGTGCTAATGGCGTTTTGCCGCGGTTGAGGGAATTTCTTTATGCGCATTCTCTTTGTGGTGAATGCGGCAGATGATGGAACAGGTTGTCGGTAAAAGAGGTGGATGTGTTTTACATTGACAAAAGGACGAATTCGCGTGAAAATCGAAGACGTGTAGTTTGAAATGTTGCAGCAGTTCATGATGTGCTAACTATACTCATCCCCAGTCACACACACACACACACACACACACACACACACACACACACACACACACACACACACACACACACACACACATGTACGCACGCTTCACATCTCTTCGTACCGCCTCCCCCCCCTCCGCCCCCCCCCACCCCACCCCATTCACCCCCATCACAGATACACAAAACAGAGAAGGCAACAACAACAACAGCGGCAATATTAACAACAGACAAAGACAACAAACAAATAAACTGCTCTTGCTTTCATCACATGACCGTGTAACGATGCGTAATGAACAGCATTGTGATACCGTTACTGGCGTCAGTGATAGATGTACATTGAATCTTGTCGCCACCGCCACATAACGCAAGCTTTCTCAGGTACCTCTTTACTCGTATCACATGACATCTCCGCTAGTCATTGGACTGCATTGCATAGTTTGCGCCAGTATCATGCTTGCCGGCTTCCTGTGTTTACATCAACAGTTGCCTGTCAGTATCACTAGGTCTTTTCAGCAGGTTGGTAGCAGATTGGTAGCAGATCCCCCCCCCCCCCCACTTAACACCTTACACATGGGCACAGGTAACAGGCAGGTAACAAAAGGTGCATTTCGCCGCCAAGTTGAGAGCTACGCCAGAGAGAGAGAGAGAGAGAGAGAGAGAGAGAGAGAGGCGGGGAGTGGTGAAGGAGGTACAATACCAGGTTACAAGCAGGCAACAGATTGAAGATGCATTTTCCCCAGCAGGCTGAGAAGTACGTCAGATACCGTGTCTGTATGTGTGTGTGTGTGTGTGTGTGTGTGTGTGTGTGTGTGTGTGTGTGTGTGTGTGCAACTGAGTTGACGGTGTGTGACTGTGTGGAGGGGAGAGGGAGACTTCGACACATTTTATTGCTTTGGATAGATAGTAAGAGCGAGTATCCCCCCCCCCCTCCAGCAGAGAGAGAGAGAGAGAGAGAGAAAGAGAGAGAGAGATGAAATTAAGTGAAATGAAATGAACCTTTGTCAGTTTTCCAACGGTGGAAGTTTTTGGTCCGCAAACCAGTATTACAACTTGTCGTTGCTACAACTACAAAGGATAATACTGATACAGAGAGAGAGAGAGAGAGAGAGAGAGAGAGAGAGAGAGAGAGTCTCTTCAACAATGGGTTAGACAGAGGTGTGTTGAGTATGAGTTACCTAGGCAGTAGGCGTTTTGCTCACCGTTTCCCGATGTAACTCGGAGTGTTTCTGCTCGTGTTCAGGATGACGGATGAGACCATTTGGAGGGAAACTGGGTCGGTTGTTGAGGAGGGCAGCTCGGTTCATGGGCGTTGCTGAAACATATTAATGTCTACAGCGAGACAATAACTCTACTACCTTGCGACAACGACAAAATGTATACACCCAAAGCGGAAATAAACTAAATTTAAAAACTCCACTGCCTTACATATCAGGCTTGAGTGAAGTGACTGTGGCCACCTGGTTTTTGTGCAGATACCATCACAACAAGCTACCTTTGTAGATGTGTGTTTGAGGAAGGAATCAGGATATGTACTGATATAGAGAGCTACTACCTGTGATCTGTATCCTGTGTGAGGTCTGCCCCTTCATCTTAATTGTTACTCTTAGTGCTGTTCAGCATATTTAATGTGAGGCAATGTCGATATCTTAAATTATGTTTTAGCCAATGACTGAGTGTGTGAGTGTGTAATGGTGTATATATGTATGTCGGTTTTGTATTTCCGTGGTATGTTTGTGTATACATGTGTATATCAAGAGGAGCAAGCCAAATTCTTCTTTGTAATTTAGAAGCGAATAAATTTATCTTTATCTTTTGAGAAAGGCATTCATTATCTAGTAAATTATCATGACTTTGATTTTAAAAATGGCCACAACAGGGACTTTCGCGATTTAGATCTACAACACTGCTGGTCAGTGAAATTAGATCTTGTCCCCCACCCCTTTCTCTCACTTCTGTGACCTTCACTTCATTAAGTCTTTAAACTTTGGTCGTACCGTATCTGGAGAAAAGGGGTGGGTGTTTCTTCATTTGTGATAGGAACGGGGTGGGGGCAGGGGGATGGGGCGATTGTTATTGCATTATCTACCCTTCATTTGGTCGTTGAAGTTTGGTTTTGGAGAGAACGACTGAAAACCCATCTCTTCACCCTCTCATAGCCGTGCCATGTTGTCGTTCTGCTGGTGTGAGTGCGTGTGTGCGCAGGGAACGGGTGTGTGTGTGTGTGTGTGGATATGAGTTTTTATTAGTTTTTATCTGTTTTGTCAGTTTTACCTGTCTTGTGTTTGTTTTATCTGTCTGTTATTTTTTATGTCTTAATATGAATAAATATGTATTTTATGTAATGCGCCTAGAGCTTATATAAATATTCTATTATTATTATTATTAACGAGTGGTGGAGAGAGCCTTCTTTGAGGTAGGAGTAGAGGAGGGTTTTAACTTTTGTATTTCATTTACACTTTTTGTGAAATTTGCCAGATATGCAATACTGGACACGTATTTGACGTCAGTGTGGAACTTTCGTCAGTGGCCGGAACTGAAATACGTCAATACTGTGTCCGTTTCAACTGACTGTTGTTTTGACTGGTAACGGACGTAATTGTACAACAATCCACAGAACCCAAATACTCTCTTGTTTAGGATGTAGCGTAGAACAGCCAGCAGCGTGTTTGGCTTGGCCACACCAGAACCTTTCCTCAGGCAACACTGTCGACGGCAATAGACCAAACTGTCAGCCAATATTGGGAAAGGAAAACACAGGGGCGCTTATCGCTTATCTGCAGGAGATGATGTTACAAGTTACCTGAAGACTTTAGTCACTGGTGCACTAGTGTACCTATTTTGAGGAGGAAGAGGAGGACTGGCCTGAATTAGTCCATACAGCCACGGGGGGGGGGTAACAGAGTGAAGGTCAAAAAGTTACGGGTCCTGGCGATGCAATAGAAAGGGTTACCTTTACTTCAGGTTCCTCATTCAACGACTTGAGCCACCGGTGCACTAGTGTACCTATTTTGAGGAAGAGGAGGACTGGCCTGACTTAGTCCATACAGCCAAGGGGGGTAAGGGAGTAGCGGTCAAAGAGTTACTGGTCTTGGCGATGCAATAGAAAGGGTTACCTTTACTTCAGTAAGGTTCCTCATTCAGTGATGACTTGAGCCACTGGTGCACTAGTGTACCTATTTTGAGGAAGAGGAGGACTGGCCTGACTTAGTCCATACAGCCAAGGGGGGTAAGAGAGTAGCGGTCAAAGAGTTACGGGTCCTGACGATGCAATAGAAAGGGTTACCAGTACCCCAATAAGTTTCCTCATTCAGTGATGACTTCAGCCACTTGTGGGCCTTTTTCAGTAGTTTGAGGATAAACGAGGTGAATTAGATTATATCCATTTAGAAACTGGTGCACTAGCTTACCGTACCTGTTTTCAGCCCGGAAGAATGGTGTAATGTCGTAATACGTTTGTCAGGCGTACAACAACGCTGCTGAAAACTTTTCATCGAATTCGCTTCATCCGTGCATCAGCATCAGTCACTTGGGACATAATATAGCATCTGAAACCATTGTGGTAACTCTGGATGGCGTGTATGTTGTTTTACGTACGCAAAAGCGTAACGCGTACTGAGCAGACGACGTATATGTGGTTGCGGATTGAAGACCATCTAGACAGCGCTGGTTGGTGTCTATTTTTAGCGACTTGATCGAGCGACGTATAGTACAGGTATGGAAGCGTTAAGCCGAAGAAAGCCATATTTCTCTACCCTCAGAAGCCGCAATGTCCTAAAATAGTCGCAATTTTTATGTTGTTTCCATAGTAATGGAAACAACATAATAGGACGGGCTAAAATTTCCACGTTCATAGGCAAGCTAAGCATCTGTGGTACAAACGCACGTCACTGCCGATCTCCCGCAGAGACGATTATGCAAGTGTAACTCTGACAATGACGTTGTAACTCTGACAATGACGTAAGAAAACCTGCGTCATCGATGCTGGCATGTATGCTGTTCCGAACGCGCTTCTCCTCCTCACTGAGTGCCGTCTGTGCGGATGTGTGTGCGGCTGTGTGTGTGTGAATTGTGTCCAGGCCCGTTTCTTCGAAAATACTCAACCGAATGGCTTCAAATTTGGCGTATCCAAATATATCAAAATGTTACATTAGACGATTCAAGCGTGTGATGATTGCTTAAGTGATTTGGGAGTTATCGCCCTTTTGAGACAAGTTGGTTGTCTTTCGTGTACAGGCGTAATATTTATTTAAATCACTCAATTTTTTGGCAGTAGATACCTTGAATACGGACTCTGAACAGAGTCACTACTAGAAAATGGTCGCTCTTATAGTTTTCATGTAAACCGAGCCTGAGTTGACATTGCATGTGAACCCAGTTCAGATGCCTATTTCTCCGAAAATACTGAACCGATCGATTTCAAATTTGGGGTTTCTAAATGAATCAAGATTGTTGAATAGAAGGCCCGATCCAGGTACGATTGCACACATGATTTGCGAGTTATCGCCCTTTTCAAAAAAAGTGGCTTTCTGGCGTTTAAAGGCGTAATATTTACCTAAACCACTCCATGTTTGGGACATAGATAGCATGAATACGGACTCTCAACTGAGTGAATTTTGGAGGTTGTCGCTTTTGTACTTTTGGCGTAAACCGTACCTGATGAAAGTGCTGGTGAACACACTTTAGATCTCAAAATCGCTCCTACTATACATAGATAATGAGCCTGGGGTGCCATAAAAAATATACAAAAAAAATTAGAAAAATTCACTGCAGCCGTTGTCGTCAGTTGACTCGAAAATTTGTACTCGAAGCACATTTCCTTTACACAAGCCACACGCCTTACAAACATCGCAGAAAAGGCACACGCGCACTGACGCAAAACTGTATCAGCGTCAGTTTGCCGACGTCATGTTTGATTGACGTGGGGGTGTGTCGTCACTTTTCGGAAGTTCTCTATTTGTAGACGGGGAAAGCGGGAGTTTCATTGATGTAGTGAGCTTTGTTTTTCCCACTGACTCTCACTCAATAGCATAGTAGAGTGAGAGAACACCACATAGGTCTCAATGGAGCACATGCACAAACGCGGCTCGCGCAAGTCTGCGTGCGTGCGTGCGTGCGTGCGTGCATGCGTGCGTGCGCGCGCGCGTATGTCTGTGTGTGTCTGTGTGCGCGCGCGCGCAGCAGACATAACACATAGTGAAAAAACGTTCGCCGCGCAGACTTGTCTGTTAAACACATTGAGCCGGTATAAATTCGATCTTTACACTGCGCAGCAGCAGCACTTCAATTTTCATGGGGCTGTTTTCATTGCAAGAATTGTATCCGAGTCAAAGTTATTACGTCAAATGTATTATGCGTCATCCCAATCAGGAAAACGTCATAGATTTCAAAGAAAACAACTTGACGTCTCTCTTCCGAAACCAAGATTGGTCTGACAAGCCCGGTCAGTTGTTTCCATTCAGAGAGAGAGAGAGAGAGTGTAGTGTGTGTGTGTGTGTGTGTGTGTGTGTGTGTGTGTGTGTGTGTGTGTGTGTGTGTGTGTGTGTGTGTGTGTGTCCTCCCGAATACATGGCATTACAAAAGAACGACCGTGACGACAGCAGGTGATTAAATGGAAACAACATATTGGGCTGGTCAGTGGCCATCTTGTTTACAAATGTTTTAGTCATATAGTCTGATTTTACTACTGTTATTACTGGCGTTTTTATGTAAGTTATCAGCTCTGGTGCTGCTGCAGCTGGAGGCATGAGAGAGAGAGAGAGAGAGAGAGAGAGATTTTATAAGCCAAACTCCTTGAGTGATTTCATGATTTTTACGTGTCGGTGAAGCCAAAGACAAATTTCCTTTAAGGACAATAAAGTTATCTGTAAAAAAAAAAAAAAGGCAAAAAGGAACTTCTTTTCATTTGGCACACAGCCTATAGAGCTTATCAAGCGGCAGTTTTTCCCCTCCTGAACACATTACGAACATAGAGGCTTCTGTACTCTGTATTGCTTTTAATGATCTGTTGATTGATCAAATCATCGTTCGCGTTAAACGTTAAAGACAGATGTGAAATGTTGATGTGCTGGGATGCACAACATAAGCCTTGTAGTCTTGAAGTGTGTGCACAGCTGCCCATGCTATTCAAACATTCTTTGGCGACACCTTTTAGCACGAACAGCCGGGTGAACTTTAAAACTTCGATCTCTTATACCAGAATTTATGCGTTCAAAGATGGAACATGCAAGCATACCGGCCATCATAAACGGTTATGTGCGTTTCAGCTTTACCGTGTTTTGCTTAGCAGGTAATAATACAAGGCAGGCGCCTGAATATAGCGGTTCCTTGGTGTTGGGGGCAAGATGCAAGGCCGCTTTTAAGCACGGGATTAAGTTCCACGAAGTGGTTTTGATGCCGTGGGCGGTATGCAGCCGTTGGATTTAACTGCCACTTACCGTCCTTAGCCTCGCGGTCACTGTGACCCGATGTTATCAAAGTTTAGTACATTTAGTGTCGGGGATAATGTAAGTTGTCGTTGGCGGGTTAGAAGCAACAGGAAGTCATAAAAGGTACGACGGGTAAAGTACAGTCTAGCCTGACCCACGTCAGTGTGACCTGAGATATCATGAAAATCAACAAGATGGCCACCAACCCAATATGTTGTTGCCATGCAGTGACCTACTGTCCTCGTGGTCCGGCGTTGTGTCATGTATGCTGCCCGCGCGCACACTTACGCAAGCTCTCTGACATCAAGCACAAAGAAAGTACTGGAAACCTTTTCCGTGCCTCTATGCGCTCGCAAAAAACCCTTGAACGATCGGAAGGCCGCGGGTTCGATCCCAAACTGGGTAAAAGTCCTACACGTACAGGGTACATTAATTTCTTGTATCTCCATTAAAAAAAAAAAAAAAAATCCCCCTCACTGTGGTGGACGGAAAATGTTACAGACCCGACAAACACCGACTTCTTCCCATCTCTTTGCTTTTTCGCAGTAATTTTGTTTCAGAGTTGTGTGTGTGTTCAGTTGTTCCAATTCATCTCCAACACTTTACCCACACAACAGACAGAACAGATTCCATGGCAATGCGACCCATCTGTTAAGCCTGCGTGGAAGGCGAGATTCCTGTGCCAAATCTTGCGTGTTCTTACCTGGCGGCCTCTGACTGTCTAAACAGACAACACCGGCTTGCGGGAGCGTCGTTTTGAAGGAGTGATGGTGGCGGGCAGGGTGAATATTTTCTCCAAGTTGGTTGATGATGAGTGCTGTTCGGTTGTTGTGCAGTGATTTGCAGAAAACACGACCGTTTTTCATGACAGGCTTGGTCGGAACTATTAGAGTAAGCATCCCTGGATCACACACAGAAATGTTTTTCGTTTTGGAGCGGTTTGTCTGCTCTCTCTCTCTCTCTCTCTCTCTCTCTCTCTCTGTGTGAATCAGGCCGGGAAGAAGGTCCATTCCACAAGGTGCCTGAACCGCTCTGGAAGGTTTTTTTTTTTTCCTGACTTCCTTGTTTTCTCTTTCTTTTTGTTTTGTTTTCTGTTGGATGGTGGTTGTTTGTTTATTGTGGTGTATTGTTATTGGAATCATGTGATGCCTTACTGTCGTCTATAGCATTTGTAGTTTGTTTCGGTTTGTTTTGTGCGTTTGTTTTTGTTGTTGTTGTGTTTCGTTGAGCGGCGCAACTGATGCCTTAAATGACAAACTAACTTGGTGTGTGTGTGTGTGTGTGTGTGTGTGTGTGTGTGTGTGTGTGTGTGTGTGTGTGTGTGTGTGTGTGTGTGTGTGTGTTTTGCCACAAAGTAAGTTTAACACCAAGCAGTCAATCCGTTTCTCTTCGATTTCCATTGAACCGTCAAAGACGACGGAAACAACGGGAGACAACAAAGGTCTTCTGGCGCTCAATTCTCTCCCGTGATCCCTTGATCTTTTCAACACTTGCTCGGCAGACCTCCTCCCTCCGGCGACCCCTCGCGCTGTCTCCCCTTACATCGATTCAACCTGTTGATGCATCAACACACCCCGCCCACCCACACAAAAAAAGACACTCAGGAACAAAGACACTCGTGTTTCTGTTTCACGAAAATGCAAAGCTTGCGGGGCAGGGGCCATGCTGCCAAGCCCTCTCTCTTGACCC
>JACVVK020000051.1:760000-772500 GCA_018292915.2 Batillaria attramentaria | reverse complement strand
CGCATAGTTTTCGGCGATTTTACCTTTAGTGAGTAGATCACAGTTCGCACCAAATGCTCACACTCGTAGTTTCTGTTGATTTCAGCTTTAGTTATGACATCTGTACTCAGTTCTCACGTCACGGTATTCCAAGTAACTGTTGTAACTGTACACTATTTCCAATAGCAATGCATACCATAGTCAAATGTGTTTACAGTTACTGATAAATAATGACCAACCATGAGAATGTATATTTTTCTGTGTGCCCATACCTAAAACATGAGAAATAAACAAAAAAAAGTTCTCTCGTATTCATGCGTTTCCGTACATGCGCGAACTGAATGCTGGCGTGACAAAATCACACACATCAGGTTGCTCGCGTGTATCTTACGGCAGTGCTCATCATCATCATTAGCTTGCTTTACGTCCTATGGTTTTTAGCCCCTTTGGGAGCGCACACCATGAATCACCTCACCGAAACTACGGGAGATTACCCGTGCTCCATTTCAGGCTCAGTGAGGGCTGCAGAGTTACGCAATGAGTGTCGACTGTTGGCGCGGTGTGTTAGCCAAACACGGCCATTGTGGTAAAGCCCGTTATCACCTCGGGAGCTCCTCACAGTCGCTTGGTGGCGGTCAATTATCCTGTGATAGTTCGTCAGTAATGTGGTGTGGGATAAACGGATAAACTTTGATGTGTTCGGGCTGAGCCGGGCTGAGTGCGAGTGGCCATCTACTGACTCTGGTCAAATGGTCAACAGGACTGCCGCAGAGTTTGTGTTACGTCCTTCTGTTGCCTCGTATTTGTATCACGTTAGAGAAAGCTGTTGAAGGCTGAACTTCGATATGTATGCAGTGCAAACCAGTTGGCAATCTCAAGTGCTAGTTGGAAGAAAGCACAAACAACAACAGAAAAAAAATCTATAAAACAAGCAAAGAAAAACTAAACAAACAAAAAACAGTCAAACTTTACTAAAGACAAACGGGAGACAAGCACTCTCACGCATTATTTTACAGAGACAAAACATCGTCTGAAAGGGACGAATAAACTCAAGGAAGTCACATAAAAAAGTCGATGAAATGAAAGAGAATTTCGGCTTTGAAGACAAACTAGTTGCGCAGTATTACATCAAGGAGCGTCAATGTGGAAAAGGAACACACTAGTGCCATAATATACTTTTCTACTGCTGTACAACGAAAGAGAAGATGATTGGTTAAGAACAAGACGGCGGGGGTGGGTGGGTGAGTCACAGTGTTTGGGAGTTTAAACGAACAAACAAACAAACAAAACAACAACAACAACAAAACACAGTACTAGACTACAGCAAAAATCTGACCAGAGCCATTAGGTGCATTTACAGTCATCCCTCAAAACTGACCTGGGCCCGTCTGTACTAGTCGAGGTTAAGGCTTTTAGCCCCGGGTTAGAGTCTGAGCTCGAACTAAACTTGCTCTAGGGTTAAATTTTCTGTTGTTTTTGGTTTTAAATCAGGAAGCGGGCCCATTGCAGGAAGGTGCCTGAGCCGTTATAGAAGGATTTTTTCCCTTCCTTCTTCGCCTCCTTTTTTAAAAAAATTTAATTTTGCTTTTGGGTTTCTTTTGCCCTAGTCTTGGTTAGGCCCGTAGCCGTGGGTTAAATTAACCTCGACTTTTACATACGGGCCCTGACGACTACACTATCGAACCAAACAGCTAGGTATAATACGCAGACCGTTCAGTTTGTCGTTTACACAGTGGGTCAGGCAGCAGCTGCCGTGGCCCTAAAACACCGCAGACGACAGTTAAATTGGCGGGAGGTGTGTGTGTGTGTGTGTGTGTGTGTGTGTGTGTGTGTGTGTGTGTGTGTGTGTGTGTGTGTGTGTGTGTGTGTCAGTGTGTGTGTGTGTGTGTGTGTTCGGATAAGATGACAGCCGGGGCTCCGTGCACCACTCAGTGTGTGCAACACATGCATCCAGACATGCACCAGAATTTTGTGATATCATGACAGGTGTCCTTTTAACCGGCCACGGTCCGATATTCTAGGCTCAATTTATAATGGTGGTGTTTAGTAGCGTAACTTGACACGTAGACACTCTATATCGTTTTTGCCTAAGGATATTGTATCAGCTTGCATTTAGGGCATTTAGCGTGTCAGTTCCTCATGGGTTTTACAAATTTCCTTAGTTCCTCCAAAGTGCAAAAACGTCGAGTACGAATGCACGGGTCAGTAGTTTCACGTTGAAAATCTCGCCATTGTGGACAGGGGAAGCAACTCTAATCAAAAGAATTACGCCATACAGCAACAACGTGGAATATTTTTCATCGAAGACTTTTAACTCTTTACTTCAGAACCGTAGTTCATATTAATTAAGATATAACAGAAATGAACAACGTAAAGCATCGTGTTGCGGTTCGGAGCGGTTTTGGGGATTCCTAGCATCGTGAGACATACAGTATGATGTGCACAGTTAAAGCCTCGCACACGCAGTGAATAAACAGAAGTCGAAACGCACAGCGTTTGCCCGGTTCAGTCTTGACACACGGTTGATTAGGAGAGCTTCGCGCAGTTGAAGTTCTCGTTCGCACCGTCAAAAAACGTCAGTGTATTACATAATTATTATAGAGTTTTGTTAACCATAAGAGCAGACAGCTGCCGAAACGCATGGCGGCTGCAAAAGCCTTGTCACGAGGTTGGCAAGGAGAGCTTCGTGTCGTTTAAATTCCCGTTCTCACGGCCAGCAAACATTGTATGACACTTAGAGAGCTAATAACCATAGGGTAGACTATTTCAAATATACGGGCTTACCTTCTCAAAACTACAGTTGTCTTCTGTGATGCTTAGAAATGTCGAACCCAGTATGAACTGGAGGTTTTACTGACATCTCTTGGACATCAGCATGTTTCTTATGGGCTAGCGGAACAAGACGCTAAACTGGTTTTAGACCAGAGTTCGATTTGTTTCTTTTTTTGTGTGTGTGTGTGTTCATTCTTTTCCCAGTCTGTAAATTATATTTACAAAATTTGTAATCATGAAACGATTCCTGTGGGATAAACCCAAGGGACGACAATCAACTGCAGCTGAGTCACAGCTAAACGATCCGATGCAGTGTTTTCACAGAAACTGTTTACGTCGCAAAAATAGCCGACAGCGCCCGAAGCGGTGGACTGAAATTAGAACACCAGTTTTATAATTATTATCCTCGCGACCAGCAGGGCAATATGCCTTGATAACACATGGCCATGTTGTGATGTGTTGTGCAGTGCATGGGGTATTGATCCCGACACAGTTTGTTCAGTTCTTCACCGCGGCGGCGACAGTGCAGACAGGTATTTTATACAGGGCTGTAGTGCTATGTTCCACTGTGTTCTCTCTTTCTGACGCTGCTGTGCATTTTGTGGGCTGGTAAATATTCGCTGATGTTGCCCCGAACGGGGACTGACATGAGTCAAGTTACGTCAGTCAGCAAACGCGGGTCTGCCGATCAAGTTGTTGAAGGTTGATGTTCTGGTGACTGAAGAAATGAACGTGTTTGTGGAGAGAGTGTAATAATTATGTGAAAGTGAAGTCAGCTGTCTGTTACTGCTGCTAGGCTGACAGAACGCAGATGAAGATGCTCCATCTGGAAAATGACGCGAGTTTCATTAGCCACTCAACACGGGTCTCATCATCAAGTGGTGGAAGGTTGATTATGGTAGCAATTCTGAAGAAGTGATTGTGTGCCTGTGTAAAGACTGTGCGTCGAAGTGAAATGAAGTGAACTTTTCCCACAGTGACTGAACGGAGCAGAACTGTGACAGAGAAATGATCGCCAGGGTCGTTTCTCTCACTTGCTGATTTGCTTTGTCGATGTGGTCGGCTCAAGTCAAATTCACGTGATCTAAACGCTATTCAGCTTCGCCCAGCGACTGGCGGGATTCAGAGGGTGGTGTTGTATCTTTCCAGTGGGATTACCCTGTGCTATTTTTGTACTTGACCGAACTGCTCAACGAACTCTATGCCGTTAGACGAGAAATTAAGTTCACCACTACAGTGGTGTTTTGTTCGTAAAGTGAAACATCCGTACAACATCCGTTGGATGAAAAGAAAAGTTTTAGCTGTGCATATATGCAAATGGGCATAATTATGACGAACGCGTAAAATTATACCTGGAGAATAGGTGTTTATCTGGACCAATTTATTTATTTCAGGGGCAGAGAATAAGGCAGGTTTTTCGTCAGTCAGTACTGATGAGCTGCCGCGTACCGGCTGCCATGCATTTTGGCCAGAAGAGGGGAGTGTATGAAACGGGACCCTTGGGTCATCTCTGGCCAATTTACTTGAAAGTTAATTACGCAGAGAGCTCGTCTTCCTGTCATCATGTTAGTGCCGCATCAGCAGTACAGGATACGGGGTCAGCAGTACGTGGCTTGATATGAAGCGCGTCCGAATCCTCCATGGCAACCGCACGTGTTTTTTTTTTTTTTTTTAACCTTCTGATCTCTTTGTCAGACACATACTCCGACAAAATAACGCACAGGTGTGTGTGTGTGTGTGTGTGTGTGTGTGTGTGTGTGTGTGTGTGTGTGTGTGTGTGTGTGTGTGTGTTGTCGGAGTATTCGTGTCTCGTTGGCGCTCTTTGATTGGCTAGCATAGCCTGCCAATCAGGAACTGGCTACATGTTAAGTGCAGTTTGACATCCCGAAGGGCTTTCAAGACTTGCGCATCTAATATGTATACATGTATTTGACGAGAAGTACAATATGAGGCCTGAAACACGAAACACTGTTCATATTTTTGCCATACTTCATTCTGTTCGTTGTCTCCAGATGTGGTTTTGATAATTAGTTTGTTATCAGTCTGTTTGTCTTTGTCAGGGAGTATTCGCTCAGGCAAGCGGCAGAGGTTTATTTTCGTTATTGGCTCGATCAAAGCACGTGCCGGTTCGTGTCATGAAGGCATTGGGACTGAGTCCTGTTTAATAGAGATTGAAAACGACAACCGCGCCACACGGTCTGTGCAGTAATGCGGAGAGCTGAACCATTGCAAGGGTAAATTGCAAGATGATACGAGGATTTGATTTGGAATTTATTTTTTTCAGGATAGCGATTTCATTGCATTTGTATCAGATATGAAAAGTATGATATGGATCTTGAAACGCAGACATTAATTTTCTTGCATTAGGCTGCGTTTGGTATGAGGGATGTCCCACTGTCTTGTCACAGTCGGTGTAAGGCGGAAAGCTCTACACGTATCTCCACCAAACTCCTACGTTATCTCTTCGTGAGCCATGCAAAGTTTTAGCTGCGTATTTCACGTTTACTTTGTACTTTGGTATGGTGTGGTATGTTATGGTAGACTTCTCCTCGGCGCACATATCCATCTCCTTTGAAATGCTTATGGAGCCGCAGGGCTGAAGGACGAATCAGTGAAAACCTGCTGCCGCTAAGCGCTACTTTGTGTGCAAATCTTCACCCTGATATTCACTCTGGTGCGTGTGACAGTATTTCTGTTTTTCCACGCCACCGGCCACAGCCTACTCTTCTTCGAAAGATGGACGTGGAATTTTTTGCGTGCACACTTGATATTTGTGCGTGCGTGTGTACACGAGGGTGGGACACGAGGTACTCATGTTTTGTGTTGAACACCGACATGAGACTCTTCTAGATGGTCCTGGACCCTTATGAACTTACATCCTGCAAGCTCCTTCGTCGGCGTCGGAACAGCCAGTGGTGCAGTCGGGCGATTGAGTGCGAGGGTGGGACTGTGTGTATACTTGTACATGTAGCTGGTGTCTGTCTGCCCTGGTTTCGAGTCAGGTGTAAATTGCAGAACAACAGCATATCAGTCGTTTCGTCAAATGTACCTGTACGTAGAACGTTCACCAGCTCACTGAGGTTGCCAGGAGAAAACTGCCATTCATCACTTCTCGTCCGAAACAGTACAAGATCAGTCCAGAAGATGTCTCATTTGTCAAGACTGCGCCGTATCACTGTCCATCCTTGCTCAATCCATCATGGCGTGATAGTATTAGCTTCCGGGGCATGTAGTAAGAACTCGGCTAAATATAGTATAAAATCTTTGCCCCTTTTAAAATTTGTGTGCATAGTAAAATATGGCAATCTGGTGCTTTTTGTTGGCTTTGTAAACAAGTTTCATGCCAGGTAATAGTAAAATTAGGGAAAAATGAGGCTGGCTTGTGGACTATTTGTATTCATGCGCGGCTGGCACAGGAGCCAGCAGACGACCGTGGAATGAGGGGGTATGTGGTCGCTGCCAATATTGCCAAAAAAAACCCGGAATATTGGAATTTGTTTAAATTTCCTCTACGCATGAGTCTATGGCTGCCTGATTTTTGTGAATTTTTTGGTGAATTTTAAAGCATTTCTAGGGTGTCATCTGCAGCGTTATGTGTAAGAGGAATATATATAGCGTTTTCCGCCAGATTTGCATCTGTATCGCGTAGCCTTGACAGCATACGGGGCATCTTGGACAGCACGTGCTGGTGACAACAGAGGCCACGTGACGACGGACTTTCTGATGACAGGATTAGGCTAATTGTGTGAAGCGGGGGGGGCACAGATGCTTGGTGTTGCTAATTAGTTTACCGCTTCTGAAAGGCTTGTTGAGTCGGGTTATCTGTGTGGGTGTGTTGACGCGGGGCTAACGAGGAGTCTTTCATATAAACAGCGTTGTGGCCTTGAACAATTGCTGACCATCCTGTGACCTCGACCCTCTCTGTCGCGCTCGTTTGGGTTTGGGCCTGCCAGTGTAGGATGGCCGGTTTACTAGGACTTCTGTTGACAATGCGGACGTCTGAATGACAGTTTACTGAGGTTCACCCCCCAGTATTGACCGCTCTTCGTCGTTGTAGCGGGAAATTGGACAGTGCTGTTGGGTCCCAGAGGGCAGCTCTGTGTGTGCGTGTGCGTGTGTGTGTGTGTGTGTGTGTGTGTGTGTGTGTGTGTTAGCGGTTTTTGTTTTGTTTTGTATTTTTTTGCCCATTGAAGGAATTTGCTTGTACTTTACTTATCTAAAGAACTGTTAAGTATCTAACATTAATTGTCGATTACACACAAAATCACACGCGACATTCCACATGTCTCTGCCTGACATGTGCCATTTTTTTTTTTAACAACGTTTAACTGCAAAGTAAGTTACAACTATTTCAAGTGAGAAGTCGGTTTGACACTGCGTTGAACCCTAGGCTGTCTGGTCTGACACGGAGGACAGTCAATTTCGGAAGACAAATACGTGAAAACGTGATTGATGATGTTTGCACAGTGGCCAGTCGGCGGTCTCCTGGATTTGCACTGCACACCCACTGGAGGCTTCTTGACCGTGCGTGATCACTGGTATGTCCTGGTCAAGTCGCCCTGGTGATTCTCCGCTGCAGTCCTAGTTTCTACTCTGTCGCTGGCTCCGCCATGAAGCAGAATGCCCCGAGGAACATGCTTAGCGTAGAAGAATAAGAACAGTGGTGGGGGTGGTGAGGGGGGGGGGGCGATGGGCCGGGCGGAGGGGAAGGGGGAGGGGGTGATAAAAGGAAGGGGGGAGGGGAGGAGGAGGGAAGGTGGGAGGGGGGAGTTGAGTGAGTCATGCATACGACTATTGTGGACACAATCAGCGTGTGACCGCGCGGATAACGGAATTGTGGCCATTCAATTGGGGGGAGATGGAGCCTCGCTCAGTGAGATAGTAGACAGGTTTACGTCCGTTGTGGCCGATACAGAACAAGGTCGTCACGAGAGAGGAGTCGGATACTGTGCAGACGACGCGTGAGATAACCCCTAGAGAACCCAAAACACAGAGGAGCGTGCGTCGCAATGTCAGTAATTTGCTGTATCGAGAGCTAAGAGTGTTCTTCTCAAGCGTTAGAACTTTCACAGTCAAGACATAGACGGTAACACTGACTTCAGCTTAAGTCGTATTTTGTGTCTTGCGCCACAAGCGTTTCCACGGGGTGTAATCAGAATGGATTGGAGCGTTTCCGGTGCTACTCCGCTTTAAAAGTTTTGACGATGACTTCTGTCCTTTAGAGCCATATGTTTGAAATAAGAGCGTGCATGTGTCTTTGCCTTGTAGTAACGCGTTAGGCAAAGTCGTCTGTTTGCTCAACTGCACCTTTCAGTCTCCGGACAACCTGAAGGCCCGCGTAGGAAACACGCGGTGCTCCTGAAATTTGGAAATGGAAACACTCGGTGTTACTGTTTTAAAACATTTTGTCATGGCGGTGCTACTGTTTGGACCGGAGTATCTGGCACCGGAAACACACGCAACCATTTTGATTATACCCCGTGTGCTTTTAGAGCGTTTTTGTTTTCTTACCCACGTGTGTGGGGGTTGGTGGGTGGGCGTTTGGGAGTTTAACGCCCTTTTCCACCACGTATGGGTGATATCAAAGACAGGGAAACGAGAAAAAGGCCAGCACAAATATTTAGCCCCAGCTGGGATTCGAACTCACGGCCCAGCCGAGCATGGAAAGTCCAACACTCTACCATTCGGCTATTCCCCGCTTCCCACCACGTGTGTGGGGGCCTAGCGTTATCTACTGAATCAAAAACTACTCAGTCATGCGGTCCATATAGCTTGCAGCAGAACGAACAAAACGTCTTCAGATCCCCCAAAAAGAACTTCAATTCATTACTTTGTGGAACCCGCCAGCCCCGCAACCTTCAGTTTCTCTCGCAAAATCGCAGACGACACATAAACCCCTCAGCATTATCAGATTGTCAGAAGCTGAAACGGGGGCTTTGTGCACCGCGGACAAAGATGAACAGTCGGAGTGACAGGTCTCCCGTTCTCCGTGAAATCCTCAAAAATGTATCCCACATTTCCACAGGCCAGCTTTCTGTCTTGGAGCTAATCGCTTAAATACACACTTCCCTGACAAAATATCAGCTCTTCAAAATTAGAGTGTCTGATAGCGAGAGACCTTTGTTATCAATCTGGCCTCATAGCGCTCGTGGGGAATGTGATGCTATGACGCGACCCGGCCAGCGAAAATCCCGTAAGACGCTTTTCATCATCCCATGACTACGGTAAAGGTTAGGGGAAGAGACAATGATACTGTGCGGAAAATACTGAAAGTTTTGTAACGCGGGCGTCTTTTCAGTTTGGATCAGTTTGGCGTGTTCCAACCGCTTCAGTTCTTGAAGCACAAACCCGACACAAAGAGAGAAGAATCAATGCAAGGGGCACTAGTTTTTCCCCATGGTCTGAAAGTCTTTATTCTAATCAGACAGTAAAGAAAGAATATACGCATAGTGCATTTTTTTTTACCGGGGCTAGGTAGACAGTAGGGAATGAGGTCCTAGCTGGGTTCAGTTTAGGCAAGTTTGTGTTACGGAGAGCACTTATTTCTTCCTCGGGGCATTAGGTTTGGGGAGTCGGGTAATAACATAGAATAACTGTATATTGTGTAGGCGCTTTACCCAATTTCTTGAATTGGCTTAAGGCGCCGCGAAGTGAACCCAACACGCACGCTCACGTGAATCTCACGCATTCTCTCACACATTGGACATGAAGACATTACGATCACGTGGTGCGAAGGGTCAGCTCAGCAATTTAAGTTTCGGAATTTAGAACTGCATTTATTTTCAAATTTTGTGGGCTGAACATTTCCAGAACAGAGGGGAATGAAGCCGGAGTACCCGGACAGACCCCCTGACGGTCGGCCCGAATGAACGGTGCCACATACGAAAAGAAAAATGTCTTTGCCCCGACTGGGACTCGAACCTCACCCCTCCCATTGGTGGGGAAATCTGAACCACCAGACCACCGACCGCCCCATATGTACATTGACTTTCCTTAGTGCCCCCGTCACGATGGATAGACGACCAGAGGGCAAATACTACTTGGTCTCTTGACGTTAACCATCCAAACACTCACCCACACACCCAGGGCATGTACACCACTTGTACACAGTGAACGTAAGTTAGGTTGACAGCAAATGGAGAAACTCTCCGGTCACCAGTCGGCGACTTGTCGTCTGTGTTTTGCGTACGCAGGGTGTAAACATTGGTTGAAGTGTCAATCACGAGACAGGGCGAAAGGACAAAGTGTTACATTGAGTTCCCAACACGTTGTGTCAAAATGGTTTCGGATTTCACGTCCACGTGACGAGATGTGCACCGACCTTACAATCTCATAGAACGGGCGTTCTTGATTTTGACAAGTTCGCATAGTGGTTAGGACGACCGCCTATTGGTCTTGAGGTATCATGATCGAATCTCTTGATGGGCTGGGATTTTTCCTCACGTTTTGGGGGGGTTTCTTTTCCGTGTATTTTAACGTGAAAATGTTTTTTTAATCACGTTTTTACGTCTGATATCTGTTGTGATTAGCAAGTACAGTGACAGTTTCCCATGAGACTAGGGCCATAGCCAAATGGTACGGCGTTGGACTTAATAATGAATAATAATAATAATAATGAGGATTTGTCTGGCGCCCAACCTCCTGCTGGAGCTCTGGGCGCCTCACAATAGCTAGTATAGTGGCAATACATACACATGAGATACAAATGAAAAATACATTACACATTACATACACATGTATGAAATAGACGTCACATACACGTTACATACACACAGCTATGATACATCTTAACATGACATCGTAAATGATGGTGACAGTGAAGGTAAGAAGTTAGTCTGTATAATACAGCCGGAAGAAACAGGATTTCAAAGCAGTTTAAAAAGAATCTGTTGACTCTGCATGGCGTACATGGTAAGGCAAGCTGTTCCAAGTGACTGGACCGTGGTACAGCAATGCTCGCTGACCTAGTGTCTTCGAAATGCCTGGGCCGTAAGCTGGAGGTTAATATTGATACTGGCTTTTCATCGTTGCCCAATCGTTGATATCACCCGTATGTGATGGAATACGACGGTATATCCCCAGACACCCACTCAACCCCCATAGGAGCAGAGAGAGAGAGAGAGAGAGAGTTGCATTGCTTGTGTTTTTCAGAAAGACAAAACCGCTTTCTATTCAGGACTAGTGTTCTCCGAACACACATATATATATACGCCACCCGTTGCACAATTCATTTATGCTAATGTGCGCCCTGCGTGGTTTGAAGAGCCTAACGCTGTGATCTTGGCAGTTATACGAGAAGGTGAGTCAGCCACTGACGAAATGGAAATGCAAATCCGTTTTATGAAGGAGGGTTACTGGTGGTGGTGTGTGTGGTTTTAGAAAGACTGGTTATTGCGTGAGACAGGGTTGGTTGGTGGGTCGGGTGATTGTGTGCAAGGTTAACGTCCTTTTTTCGCCACATAAAGCTGATATCAAAGATCTGGGTGACGAGGAAAAAATCCAGCACGAAAGTTTCAGCTGTCAGCCGGGGATTCGAACTCAAGACCCAGCGCTCTGCCGGCTTCCAGTGGCTGGATTCTTGCGCTGCTAACGAAGTTCAGACGCCATCGAGTTCATGGCAAAATACTGAAGAAGCAGCACACAGATACGTGGCAAGGGACAGACCAAGTCTCAACGACCCGTGAGACACAGGACATAGTGAAATGTCACCCATCGAGAGGTTCGATTCAGTGAAGGAAGGTAGGCTGTATTACATTTTGGTAGCTAGTCGTGTACATTATACAACCCACCCAATATTTCCAATGAATTTAAAAAAAAAACAAAAAAAAACGGTTTTATTGCAACGCGCGTGAAAACGAGTGTGGTGAATTGGCTGCAAGATTCAAATCTACTGCAGCCTGCAGTGCATCCCATCTAAACCCGGTTTAGATAACACACAACTCTTTTCCTGCATACATATTCCCCCGCTCAGGGGAGAAAAAAAAAAGGACAAAAAAAGGAGGGTGGGAGGGTGGGTGTTTGGGAGTTAACGTCCTTTACCACTACGTAAGGGTGATCTCAAACACGGGGCTTCTCGATGACTGACATCGGTCAGTCGTGCATGCCTGTACATGTGGTCTTTGCATGGATATGTTCCTCCTGCAGCAAAGTGAATTAAACCGCTTACAGTGTTCTCACTGGCGGGATAAACACAAAAAAGTAAATTGAACTTTTTGGAGGGGTGTTTATCCCACCAGAACGAACACCAAAAGCGCTTTAATTCACTTTACTGCAAAAGCAATATCCTTGCAAAGAGAATACCATTACTCTGGTTTGACCACATGTATACGCCTACACGACTGACCGATGCCAATATCGTTGGCCATCCCCGTACAGCCTGACACAATGAGACGTTCATTGAATCGCCGCTGCGACCGTGTCCATCAGGAGTGAACGGAAGACAGATTGAGAGAAGGAAGGAGGAATTTCCGGAGGCAAAATGTCCCTACACCGGGGAATTGCACCCGCCTGTTTGTGTGTGTTACTGCGTACAGACATTTATAGCTTTTGTCACAGGCGTATGACACTCTTTGATTGACAGCTTGTGGGCATGTCGGGAGGAAAAGAGCGGGGGATTGTTTCCGGGAAACTGGGTACTGGGCTTTGATGAAGTAGCCCCCCCGTCATCTGGAAAAAAAAGGCCTAAGCGCCATGGAGTTGATATACGCTTAGAGCCTTTATGCAGGTAACAAATAGTAGTTGCGGTGAGA
>JACVVK020000051.1:720000-755000 GCA_018292915.2 Batillaria attramentaria | reverse complement strand
TTTGTAATCTTTTAAGGTTAGAAGATTAAATGATTGCCGTCTGAGAAAGTGGACTTGGGTAGGTGCTGGTAACTATGGTGACTGCGCCATCGACCTTGACATTATTTGCTGTTCTGGACACTTGAAAAACACTGATTAGACGGGTAATTTGATTTTAATCCATGACCAGTTTCCAGTACATGGTAATGCACTTTTAACGATTGGAAATGACATTTTTTGGGGTATGTTTTTTTTTTCCTTTGGTTTTCTGTGGCCTTCTCCCTGTGAACAGTTCTTTGATCGTCTACTTCTCGAAAATGCTATTAACCGCATCTTGAGGCCGCCTGCAGTGCGGAACTCTTGATAGAACTCATAGGAACTGCTGTTCGTCACCTTACAGGTTCGTCCTATTTTATCAGTGTATGTTTTCCTACGATGGGAAAAGCCTATGCCTGTCAAATTTAAATTTAATTTTTTTTTCATATGTACGTTTTCCAGTTTGAAAAATAGTGTGCAAGTTTGAGAAAATTTGCCTGAAAACCATTCTCATGTTTCCATTCGTTTTGTGTGTGTGTGTGTGTGTGTGTGTGTGTGTGTGTGTGTGTGTGTGTGTGTGCCTTGTATTTCTTCCGGAGACTTTGCAACGTGGTTTGCTTGTTCCTGCGGCCACGCAGGCTGAGTGTGTGGCCGCTCTGATGTTTTCGCCACCTCTCCACACACACACACACAACAGGTGTAGCGATTTCATTAACTTCACCTGTACTGGCAGCCAGGTACAGGGGGGAAGCGGGGGATCAACACGACAAAGGGAGGCAAAGACCGCTCGTCAGGAGAACGAGAACGGAAGGCCGCGTGATAATGACGCCAATCACATGGCTGCAAGTGCGATAGTGTCCTTGTGAGATGCCCCCTGACTTTGGAACGGTGGAGTTTAAACGGTGCGAAATCGGCCCAGAAATAGCGGAGAACACGTGACTCGGGAGACGTTCTGTGCATGTGGATGTTGTGCCGGTTTGGTATGCGTGTGATGAGGGCGGTGGACTGAAGAGGACGTTCATCTGGTGTTCGTTCATTTGAAGTGTTACGGGAGCTAAGTGCTATTAGTTTTTCTGAGCTGTTTTCGTTGTGTCTATCACCACACCACTTAGGCACCTGGACAGTGACAACATCAGTAATGCTGGCACTGAGCCAACAGAAGCGTACTCGATGACACGGCGACCACTCTGAGCGCTCCAGTGGCGTCAAGTTACGACAGTCGTAGAATTTGAATGTTCGACCGCTCGCGCAAAGTGTAAACAAGATTGTATCGCATTAGGAGCTGCACTAAACATCAAGATTGGGTGTAAAAAGCGTACAGGCGCACTCACGAGCGAAACTGTTCCAAAACGTAAGTCCGCTTAGCAAAGATGGAATAGTTCTCTTAAGACGGAATTGTGTGTTGAGCCTCAGTAGGATGTCACCGTTCCGTGAGTGGAAATGGCGTAAACTGCGTATCAAGACAGCCTGTATCAAGAGAGCTCTTGCACGTGACGTCACCCGAGCTAAACGTGCGTAGCAACCGGTGTCGTGCTTTTCTTACGGCCACGGATTTGTTTGTCCGCCAGCTGTCCGCCAGGTATCCATAGTCACAGTATCTCTGTCGTCCTGGCCAGCACTGACAGTACCACGTGATACACAATGTGCAGTCTTGAGTTCTATGCATTTGAGTGCTAGGCCTCGGGTCTCTCACAGTTATAGAAGGTTTTTATTTTATTTTATTTTTGGGGTATGGAAATCAGTGAGCGTTTTCGGCGTATTGGAGATGCCGATAGCGCCTTCTTTCGTCAGTCAGTTCGTGTTGGTTCGTTGGAATACGCGTAGTCCTAGACTCTAGCCTAGTATAGGTATCGTCGGTGGAACTTATTCTTGTGTTTTTCACACTGATAGTAAGAGTGTTTGCCGTTGTTTCGGAGTGAGGCCAGAGGCGTCATAAATACAAGGCGATCGATCTCAGTTTAAGAGAGTGAGTAAGCTATGGCCGTTAGGTACGATTTGTGATTAGCATTGCATACAGGAAATCATCAAAATATGCGATAACTCATAAAAGCCCATAAAAAATCGCAATTGTACTTGAAATCTTCAGATTACTAGGAGCCATTTCAAGCCACTATTACGCAATCTGGCCCACGCCTTGCGTAATAGTGGCTTGAAGTGGCTGCTACTGGTGTGTAGTGGCCTGTTCTTTTTAACCAGTCTTTATCATATAGTGGGCAGGAGGTAGTCGGGCGCGGGCTGTTAAGAGTTACAAGAGAAAGAAAAAGGAAACAATATTAATGATGAGAATCTCATGTTGTTTTGTTATGTCGGGAGACTGTCGCGTCATTACATTGTCTTCCAAGTTCACGTGACGTAACAGGTTAAGTGTTGTGAACACAATTTGACACTCCGGTGTACCGAGTTAAACCTGTCAGACATCTGCACCGCGGCGTGTCTTGTGCGTGCCGTTGTCATGGTTACTGCACGTTTTGGAAGGGTGTTACCGGCGTTATGATGACAACACGTAAGTGGTGGACAATGGCACGCGTTCATTTTTCCGGGTCACTGTGACACGCGCATGAGCAGTCTGCCCTTGTCTCCCGGCAACACGTGATCATGATAACCTCCAGCTGCGGACCCATCATTGCTCTCACATTTTTGCAGTCATAATTCGTGGTTGGAGGGTAGGTGGGTGGGTGTTTGGGAGTTTAACGTCCTTTTGCGCCACGTGAGTCGTGGCTGGAAACCTGCAGGGTTACGTTGAAGCTTTTAGGTTTTGTAACTGACGAGTTCCTGTCTAATGGGATTCTGAGAGCACGGTCAACTGTCAACTGTCAACGGAAACGGTCAACTGTCATTCCGGTCCCCAAGAAAAGTAACCCTAAACAACCCAATGACTTTCGGCCTGTAGCCCTTACCTCCCTGGTCATGAAAACTCTGGAGAAAATTATCAAGTCCTTCATTCTGTCAGTTACTGAGCCCCGTTTAGATCCCCTACAGTTTGCCTACCGAGCTGGCAGGGGTGTCGAGGATGCGAAAATATTTATTCTTGATAAACTTTATAAGCACCTTGAAGCACCGAACACTCACGCAAGACTTTTATTCGCTGATTTTTCCAGTGCTTTCAATTTCATGCAGCCCCACATTCTTCTTCAAAAACTCACTTCTAACTTTAATTTAGACTCCCAACTGGTTCTCTGGATTGCTGACTTTTTAAGTAATAGAACGCAACAGGTTTTTGTAAATGGTCTTTTTTCTGATGTGAGAATCACAAACACGGGCTCGCCCCAGGGTTGCTGCCTCTCACCTCTCCTGTACATCCTCTATACCGACGATTGTAGAAGCAGCCATGAGAACACATACTTTGTAAAATTTGCTGATGACAGCGCTATTCTGTCTTTACTGGTTGGTGATCGGCAAGACCATGGTCCCGCACTCTCTGACTTTGTAAACTGGTGTGACAGATCTTACCTTGAACTCAATGTCAGCAAAACCCAGGAGCTTATCATTGATTTTCGGAGACAGAAACACAGCCCTGGAATTACCGTTATTCATGATCAGAAAGTGGAGTTAGTTTCCAAATATAAGTACCTTGGCACCATCTTTGACAACAAACTTACCTGGGATGAAAATACAGAAGCAGTATTAAAGAAATGTCATCAAAGGCTGTATTTTTTGAGGAAGCTGAACTCCTTTGGTGTTGACAAAACCATCTTGACACTGTTTTACAACTCATTTATCGAAAGTGTCTTAACCTTTTCCTTTATATGCTGGTATTTTAATCTTAGTGTAAAAAACAAAAATAGTCTGCAAAAAGTTGTACGCATCTGCTCCAAAGTGATTGGAGAACAACAAAGAGATCTAACTGTGTTTTGCGAACAACAGGTGCTGAGGAAAGTTAGTTCGATCTTATCTAACTGTCACCACATTTTATTCCCCGAGTTTGAGTCTCTGCCGTCAGGTCGTCGCTATCGCTGCCCAGCATGTAAGACAAATAGACGGAAACTTTCATTTGTTCCCGTTGCCGTCCGTCTACTGAACAATCTGTGATAAATACGGCGTGTGTGTGTGTGTGTGTGTGTGTGTGTGTGTGTTTGTGTGTGTGTGTGTGTGTGTGTTGCTGCTGTTGAATAAGTGTGATAATTACAATGAAGTATTAGTTGTGTGTGTGTGTGTGTGTGTGTGTGTGTGTGTGTGTGTGTGTGTGTGTGTGTGTGTGTGTTATGGTTAATCATCTGAACTTATTTTTTTAATGATTTGATTTTAATATGCTCTGATATCTTTTATAATATTTTGTCATAATGAGTTATTGAGCCCGTCCGAAGATGAATTGCCCCTTGTGGGATAAATAAAGTGTTTTGACTTGACTTGACTTGACGAGCCTGGAATATCAGAGCTGCATTTGAAGCTTCCACTTAATGTCTCAGTTTCGCTGTGTAGACTGATTAGCAAATCGAAGACAGAACTTTGTACAAAAATCGTATATTCTCATTCTCTTTTCCTGCGCAGACGTTCATGGGCTGTTGTACTGTCTGACACGTAAAATCTATGACGTGTGGGCATTTTTTAACAAGGACAAGATGCAAGACAGGATCTTCGTACCTAACCATCATTTCGAGTCATTCGCCTGCCCAGACGGTCGTGAGTTGTTCTGCTGTCTCACGCTGTGACTCCATGCAGGCGATGGCGACTCAGATAGCCGCTTAATAGCTGACGGCTCATGAACATCAACTGGAACCATAGGCCCAACTGGAAGTGTTCTCAGTCTATTTGAAGTTGGCGGTTGGGTGTGGTTGTCTTAGCATACGTTGTGGAAAAGGACGTTAAACTCCCAAACACACACCCACCCACCCGTGGTTGTCTTAGATCTTGTAGACAGAAGTGTACAGAAGCAGTGGAAAGACGAAATGTAGTGTTTGAATAAGTAGTGGGTTTTGTTGTTGTTGTTGTTTTGTGGGTTTTCAGTTTTGGGGCTAGTTTATCAGCCATTGCTTTGTTCTTTCTCGCAAAAAAAGGGGGAGCTGGGATAGCCAAATGGTAGAGCGTTGGACTTCCAATGCTCGGGTCGTGAGTTCGAATCCCGGCTGGGGCCATATATGTGTGCTGGCTTTTTCATCGTTGCCCCGTCTTTGATATCACCCGTTTGTGGTGAAAAAGACGTTAAACTCCCAAACACCCACCCACCCTCAAAAAAAAGGGAGAGTGGTGGAAAGAGAAGTCCTGTGTGGGGAGGGGTGAGGGTGGGGGTGGGAGAGGGTGGAAAGGTAAAACCAGAAGTGGATCAAGTAAAGTTGATAAGAGTACAGAGGAGACGCTACCCAGATTATCCGCCAGCCACACTGGTGACCGTTTGTTTCTCTACGTGCCTGTGGGTCGCTAGGAGAGCGCGCGCCTCCCCTTCTCAACTCACGGCTTGTTTTCATTTCTGTGCATGTTTATGCACGGTCTTTTCGCTCGTTCATATGAATCATCAGACCCTCTTTTTTGTCTTCTTTAAAAAAAAATCCGTCTGTTGTTTCTTGTCCTGCTTCGTCTCGTTTTTGTCCCCTAACTGCCATTTTCGTCGTTGGTGCTGGAGTCCATTTGGCTACTGTAGTGAGTTTAAATTTGTTCTGGCGTTTTTCCCTTCCATTAAAAGTGCACGCTCTCTCTCTCTCTCTCTCTCTCATTGTCTTATAGCCCCTTTTACCATACCCCCCTCCCCCCGCTCTCTCTCTCTCTCTCTCTCTCTCTCTCTCGTTGCTCCCTCCCTCCCCCCTCTCTCGTTGCCCCCTAACCCTTTCGCCCTCAGCCACCCTGCAGCTGCCTGGGTAACTGGATTAGCAGAGTAGATCGTGGCAGAAAGAGCGTTAGGAGAGGGCAGTAGTGGCAGGCATGGAGAGTTTGTCTGTAGTAGTGGTAGTAGCCTCAGGAATTGATTGTTGGGCGAAAACAATGAAAGCCCATCAACACGAGAGTCTTTCGCTACCTCCCCCAGAAGGTTTTCTTCCCCTCCGGTCCCACACAGCGGCGGCCGCGGGCTGTAGAGTGAGTGACGGTTGCTGTCCATTTAGTGGAGGCTTTGGTCAGTTGATGGTCGCTGTGACAACTCAAGTGACACCAGCCGCTACTGATGACTACGGGACTGCGGCCAGAAACCGGCTGTAGGAACCGAGAAAGGCCTCAAAACTGCGTGGATGAAGTCGCGGCTTGAATAATTAGCTTTTGATGCCCGGGGACACTGCCGGGTGCCAGTCTGTGGTGCTGTGTTACGTTTCCCAATGACGTGGCTGTTCACCCGCTGCATATCTCGATGATGTATGAGTAATTCCTGTGGTGTGTTTCGGAATTTCATCCCAGCACTGAGCGTCGGTGTCAGTGCCGTGGTGATGTCTCTCTGGTTTTGGTCTGCCAGTGGACCGCTTTCAGTTTTTGCACGACGGTCAGTGTCAGTCAGTATTGCAAGGGCACCAATAGCGTATCGGATCTGCAGTCTTTCAGTGAAAGTCAGTGCCAAGCATGCACAGAGGAAGGACTGTCAGTTGATGTGGGGCGCCGGGCCGAGATTCACTAGTGCTTGTGCTCGACTGCTGTGACTTGAAGAACTGGAATTACCGGCTTTTGCTCAACTGTGTTTTTAGAATAGTGAAAGTAAGCGAGCATATCTCGGCGAGATTTTCCTGTCAGAATGTACTATCTCTCTTGTTTCTGTCTGTATCGATAGTACCATAAGGCAGAGGCCGCGTGGCCGATGTGGGGCCCTCGAATTATCAGTCAATTATTGTTCAAGCGTTGACACAGCCGCATGAGTCCGTGCACGTGGAGGGGAGCCGGGGTGGCCGAATGGTAGAGCGTTGGACTTCTAATGCTCGGGTCGTGAGTTCGTATCCCGGCTGGGGCCAAATAATTGTGCTGGCTTTTTCATCGTTGCCCCGTCTTTGATATCACCCGTATGTGGCGGAAAAGGACGTTAAACCCCCAAACACCCACCCACCCACCCGTGCACGTGGCCATATCCCGGCATAGAATTAAAATGGCTAAACTTCACAGAAGATAAACATTGTTTTGGAACAGTGGTAGAAGAGTTTGCCTGCACGCTCAAAGAAATCTAGCAGGAAAACAAGCAGGGCTTTCACTGAATGTTAGTTGAGAAATCTTTGAAGAGTGCATTTGAAAGTCTGACTGAAAGACGGCGATTGCACCTGTGTCAGCTTTTTAATTCGAACTAGTGAAAAATGAATGCAGATCAGTAAAGACTGAAGTTAATTAGTGTGAACAACTTATTCAGTAACTTACTCGCACTGCAATAACACAAACGGGTCGTCAGATTCTTGCCACACGCTTCCCTTTAGGAAACTCTTCCTCCTCACCTGTACTCGCCAGTGTGCAGCCGTCGTTCCTTCAGTTGTCATGTTCCTGGATCAGGGGCCATCTACTAAGTGCAGCAGACGCGTCAGTAGCAGCGTTCCAGGCACTACAGAATTTCGTACGTCTAGGTCACAGCCCATTTGGTGCACGGCAGTCATTAGCCGCATGCTGCACGTGTTGTTTCAGTTAACGACCCTTCACACAAATACCTGTCTTCAGGGAGATTCGGTAAGGGGAGGCCCCGTTTCTCTCAGTGTTCGAAACAACCCGTTCGGCGGAGTTGTGTTTCATAAGCCGACGCGAACAAACAAACGATTACTGAACCCTGTCTGCCTCTCTGTCTGTCTGTCTAGCTGATGCTTCCATTTTGGTACTGAGCGCTTTTCATGTGGTTGCCGTGTTTATTGCGAAGTGCGCTAGCGAAAATATCTTTTGTTGTAGAGCGGTTCTTTGAGCGAATGCATGGTTATAAGCGGAATCCGCGTGCTGTGACTGAATAGGTTAGTGCCAATGGTGCCGATTCAACTTGGTGCCTAGTCTCAAAGGAGGAAACTTACAGTTTTCATATATATACTGAGTTTCTATGTTTTATTTCTGACAACCACGTGCAGCTCTTTGAGCGATTACTGAAGTGAAGTTGAGTGATCACAAAACCTGAACTCGTGTGCTGTAATTGTTTAGTCAGTGTGTGCCGGCCCCCACTGACAAGCCTAATCTCAGTGAAAAGAACTAAGGGTTTGCGCTGTTTATTTTTTTTATAAAACTGAAATTAAAACTTTTTGCGCTCAGTTTGAAATGGAGTTCACAGCAAGGAGGGAGTTGCAACATGTCTGTAGCGACATGAGAGAAGAAGGGAAACCTCTGAGGATTTGCAGTGCACACAGAGGTTCACTATGATCTGTGTAATAAGGGTTCTCGCCACTGAGACGCGTTCCAGACAGTCATAATTCACGGCCTCTTCCCCGGCCTGCGCGCGAGAGCGGTGCAGCTTAAGATCAAGTGTCTAACTAGGCTGCATAATGGCATCATTAATATCGGCTCCAAAGTTCGAACAGTCTCTAACTCACTCACTGAGGAGTCAACGGGGAGAGAAATATAGCCCCATGCACTGGATTCCAACGGTGTCTAACTTGACTCACTCACTGAAGAGTAAACCGGGGAGAGAACTGTAGCCCGAGGCGTGATTCTAGTCATGTTGTTCCTCTGGCCAGGCTGGATCAGCCAAGGACACCCATTTCCTCAGACTCACACAGTGCATTACCCAGGCGACGACGACAGGGTGGCCTGTTTCCTGGCGAGAACTGTCAACTCACAGCGCTCTTGGCTGAAGGAGATTCCAGACTTCTCGCAGACAGTAATGGATGTATGGCCTGAGGTGTGATGTCGCCGACTCTCTCAGTCGGTTCGGCTGCTTTGAGTTTAATTTACGTGGTGTGGTGTATGGTATAGTGTGGCTCGGTTGAGCACAGGGCTTCGTGTCGCCGGGTTGAAATTAAAACACTGAGGACAAATGCCGTGACTGGCTGTAAAAAAAACTGTACAACATTAATTGTGTCCGTGAATATTGTCCACAGTGGGGCAGAAGTGATAGGATCTAGTTAGCCTTGGTGAGAAGGTAATCAGACATGTCTAAAAATAAACCGGTTTATGCCGGCCGACGTGGTTGTGGAGCCGTGAAGGCAAATCTTCCTGTATATCTATTCTCTAGGCTTACAGCTTGAATCGTCCTTGGGCTGTTTTTGGAAGCGTCTCGCATTACATCAGTTAGGCGCATGCGGCAGAGTTGCATCCTCGCGCAGGCTGGCGGTGAGCAGACAGGAACATCTGCCACAGTCCTGTTACTCGGCTGACTAGAAGAGCGTGTGGCCGTTGCAATTCTCGTTCGCACGGCCAGCAAACTTCAGTGTAATGTATTTAAAGCTCTACTAACCTTGAAGGTAGACTATTTCCAGCGTACAGCTGCACTCGCAATCGCAACGTTTTCAAAAGCGGAAAATTTGTCTTGTCAGTGAAGCCCACAGAGATCTTGGAATATGCACGATTAAAGCTATGCTAACCGTATCCCAGCGTACAGGCGTACTTACAAATAGAACTGTTCCAAAACAAAAGTTGTTTTTTGTGAAGCCTAGAAATGCCTGCGGTGGGCCTTTAGAGCTAGAGGGGCATAAGGCAAGATTTTGTTTGTTTGTTTGTTTTTTGCCCAAAGATCGACCTGTGCTGTTCACAGTGTAAAGAGCACGATACCATTTAAATGTGTGCAAAATATGAGCCATTTCTTTGCTGCCGTTGCTAAGATACGAGCTATGCCGCCTGTGATCGACTCACGAGGCACAAGTGACGCTTCGTATGAAACAGACTATAACTACAGATAATGGCAGTGTCAGCTTGTGCCTCTCAGTGAAATCAAATTTAGGGCTAACGGCACGAGTCGCATGGGGTCGATGGCAGTACTACAACTCTGATATAGACTTTAGGAAGACCACGCACTCAGTACTGGCAGCATCTGTGCGAAACACGTGTTTTAACACAGTGGGAGTTGTTTACTCTGTAGGATGTAACTTTAACTCAATTCCTGCCAAATAAGTTTGGGGTTGTACACCAGTGGCGTCGTTAAAAAATAGTCATAAATAAATCATGTCTGCACGGATTTAAAGTTGGCTCTGTGGGAGTGTTGCACTCTTGATTATACTCGTGTTTGCTGCAGTAAGAACCGTTAAAGCCGGTGTAGGAGGCAAAAAAGACTTCCAGAAAGAAAAAGAAAAAAAACCACTGGGAGTGTATTTTTCCTAGAAAGGAAACGTGAAGGAGTGTAATCTTCCTAGAAAAATAACACTCCCAGTGTTATTTTACTGGGGAAAAAACATTCCTGTAGTGTTTTTTTTTTTTCCCGCAGTGTTATTTTCCGACTACACCTGCCCTTAACTGGGCACTGCGGAGCGCCACAGTGCTGTCCACAGTTGTGACACAGTTGTGATTTTGGGGGTTTCCGCCGCTGTGACGTCATCACACCAACCTGGATTTCAAATAGCCACAACTGTGACTGTGGGTTCCACAACAGATTCTGACTGGCTGTACTACGTCACTCAGCGCGCAAACATGGCGGACAGTGCATCTTCAATCGGTTTGTCACCGAGCACTGCTGAGTGTTCAGTTTTGTAGTTAGTAGACACACTGAGCGCAACGACTGTGATGTGCACAGTACATGTGTGTTTCGCGCGCTGTGCCCAGTTAAGACTGAGCAGGCTTTAACTGATCTTGCCGCCTGATTTTCGCATATAATTTTAGGGCCAAAACCGACAAAGAGTCAAAAACCTGGGATACCCGTGCGCGGTACGCAATGTGTAATCGTAGTGTCAGGGGTGTGGCACAATTAAGGACTGACCCGCCAGGCCATGCTGCGGTTACGATGCCTTGTGGACCGTGTTGCAGATGGTTACCCAGTAGTAATGGCAGGACTAACTAGAGGTCGATTGTAGAAGAGGGAAGCTGTTAGAGCGATGGCCACCTGGTCGGCCGTACGAGCCATGTTTCTGCGCGCATTCTTGTCCAGGCTAATCGGAGCCATTGTGGCAGACTTGTCAGTTTTTCAGTAGGATGAACATTTCACGCGTGGGGCGCGGTAGGAACAACACTGGATTAGCACACGTTTGGTGCGCTTACCTCCGCGTGGTTAGCCTGGCTGACTGGCTAGCGTTTAACTGCTGGTAGGATAGAAGTGTGGTCATTCTATCACTGCACTAAAGCGGTGGAATATTTGGTCAATGTCGGTGGTACCATGGATTGTCTCTTAGCTGTGAACAGAGACATATGTCTCTGCTGTGAAAGACAAAAATACATGTAGTCGAAAGTAGTGAAATCTTGTGTTTGGGGTAACACGAGTTGCCAGTTCTCTTGTATTACTTTGTATTTAATCATTCATTTTGTACATGAGCTATAAACGAAACGAAAAAGAAGGCCGTAGCAGGATTTAGCATAGAAACGTACCAGAACAGTAACCGCAGTCTGTGTCTCATTAGTGAGAATTTCCTGTAGAGTGAAATACATTTTTGAACAGGAGCAGGTGCTTGCGAGAGTCATGGACAATAGACTATTGCCACAATACGCAGTGCAGCGTGTGCGACCAAGGACTTGCGCGACTTCTGTTGTAGCAGACAAAGTGCAAGCTGTTCAGTGTCATTATTGCCAGCAGGCAACACTGCAACAATAGAACATTGCCACGGAATGTGGTTTGTGCAGCTTCTATTGGGTTACAGTATGTTTTTGAAGTGAGGTCGAAGGCACACTGCACTGACTTTCAATTTTGTCTTGCACTGATAAATATCAGGGTATTTTTTTTAGTCAGTTCTCTTCAGTATTATGTACGTTTCCAATCTGACACTGTGAGAAGGAAGCGAAACGCAAATCAGAATTTCAGGAGTGTGTCTGTGACGGCTTCACAAAACTTTGCGGGGTGTGAACCTGAAACCCAAGCGATGGTGGAAGAATGAAAAGGTGGCTTAGCGGATGTCTCGGAGGAGGAAGCATCAAAAGGTCTCAGCACCCAGCCACCCAGGGCTACCCCCACCCCAACCCCCATCCCCACTCTGTCCTCTTCGCTGACAAGGATCAGCAGAACAGACCCCTCAAGGGAATTCTGAAGAAACCTTCTGACGAAGGGTTGTCCCTTCATTGTGCACCTCAACATGCTGATGTTGGTCTGTACCGAGAACATTTGCCATCTGGTGCTGCGCGGTTGTGTCGCGTCGGTTTGCCACAAGCACAGTTCGCCGACGGAGATCCGTACCGTCGAAATGTGCCACCGAGTTCTAGACAAGGATTGTGTCGTGTGAATTTCCCACAAGCACAGTTCGCCGACGGAGATCCGTACCGTCGAAATGTGCCACCGAGTTCTAGTGACGGATTGTGTCGTGTGAATCTGCCGCGCATGGGGCGTGGATTTTACCCTCAGAACTTGCAAAGTCCACTTTTAACCCAGGGACCGTACCAACAGCCGAACCCGTCGCGATTCAGGAGAGAACGGGACGTGGGTTATCAGGACTTGCGACTCCGCCATCTTCAGCGGGAGAGGTTGTACTCCAGTTACTTGCGTTTTCCGCCTCCTCCCAGAGGCCTGTGTCACTGGAACTTACCGCATTCTTCAGTTACGGATTTACATCGTCGTTCTCAGCTTCACCAAGAGGTAACCATCACATTCGAGTTTTATTTAGCCTTTGATGCTTCGTGCTCTGCTGCAGAAAAACAAACCTTTTGATTTTGTTTCGAAACTCGACTGATTCAACTCGGCTGTCAACCCCCTCACAGCAGATTGCCGTTGTCAGTACACGATGACAGTTATGTAGTACGAATATCACATCAAGGTAGTGTTTGACTTTTTTGTCCACCTCGGAGGTCGAAGCACTAAGAGCCACACTTTGTTAGGGCCGGTGTGAATCTAAGGCAGATGGAATTACGCGTCCAATGCCGTGCGCGCGACCTGACTTCGCCCCAGCCTTTAGCCCTGAGGACTCTGAAGAACTGAGAGAGAGAGAGAGAGAGAGAGAGAGAGAGAGAGAGAGAGAGTTTATTTAAGAAAGGGTGGGTGGGGTCGGTGTTTGGGAGTTCAACGTCCTTTTCCACCACGTAAGGGTGACTGATGTAGAGGTTATAGTACATACTGTACTTCAACGTAAACAATCACCTGCAAAGAGAGAGAAGGGGTGGGGGTGGGTGGGGGGGCTTTATTTAACAAGGAAAAGGTTATAGTACATACTACAATATAGACACACACAAAATCACCAAAACGAGAGAGAGAGAGAGAGAAGCGAGCACGTGGCTGTTGTTTGGTATACCACACTGTATCCGGCTAAAGCTGCCAGGAAGAGGTATAGATGGTGTTTAGCCTGGCTGATAGATGCAAGTACCATTGACCGGAAATCAGTTGAAAGAACGTCGCAAACAATACGCACGCACTATAGATCAGCTAGGGCCTGTTGTTTGCTTGTTCTTGCGGTTTTTGGACGCCGGTGGCGGCGGGAAAGAAAATAGACATAATGTAGACACTGATTGAATCCGTGCGAAATTGCCCATCTGTTACACGGTGAAGAACGTTAATCCAGCATCTGGTTGCCAGTCCTGCATCGCGGGGCTTAATCAAGATGGCGGGGAGTTGTTTTTCTTTCAGGTGCTACTCGGATTAAAACGAAGTCTCGACGATTGCTCATCATGTCATTCTGAAATAGGAGCTGTATACACGTATCCACATTGCAGTAACGTTTTGGGTTGTTTTCTCGTTGATAAACGGCCGTCATTATCGCTCGACACGAGAAACTGAAACGCCGGCACCGAGTATTTCTATATTCAAATATGAGTAGAGGCCCCGGGACAAACTTGTCCGGATTCCGGTTTGCCGGTGGGAAGGAAAGGGACAGTCGTTGATCAAACTGTAAACAACTTTTGATAACATAACCCCCCCCCCCTCCAAAAACAAACAAACAAAAAAACACCCCCCCCCCAAACAACAAACAAACAAACAAAAAACAGCAACAACAAAAAACAAAACAAAAAACAAAAATAACAAAAAACAAAAAACAACAAAAACAAGAACAAAAAACAACAACAAACAAAAAAAACCAACAAACAACAACAACAAACAAAAACAAACCAAAAACAACAACCGACGTATAATGGTGTGCATGCTCACATTTCAAATATACGGCTATACGTGAGAGCCGGCAATCATCATCAGTCAACACTCATTGAAGCTGCACCAGAAAACTCCCCGCCATCTGTACTGGCACATGTGTTGATACATACTCCTCGTTGGACAGCAGACTTCCTTATAGGAAGGGTAGTTCGAATCTTTGTGCGTTTTACAGGTGCAGGCCACTTGTTAGTGCCGCTAAGTAACCATACATCCACTCCGATGCTTTTGTTTTGGTACTGAAGGTATAGTGTACCCGCGTACCTACCGACCTCCGCTGCTCTTAAGGCGATGTCACACTGAAAACAAGTTTTCCTAAACATGTTTTGTAAAACATGTTTTTGAAAGGCAAAACGCCCGAAACATGCTTTCCGAAACAATGCATGACACACACGTGAAAATATGTTTTGCGAACGACCACCTCGAAACATAGCGTAGAGTGCTCTCCCTTAACTCCTTGAACAAGGTTTCATTGGTTGAAGAACAAAACATGTTTTCAGATTTCAAAACTGAAAACACGATCGAAACTGGCATGTTTTGAAAACATTGTTTTGAAGTAGGTCACACGCCAAAACACGTTGTTTCGCAGCGAAACATCTGAAAACAATGTTTTCAAGTGTTTTTGCCCTCTCGTACGTGTGACATGGCCTTTAGTTCTAGCACCTTGCTGTCAATGTGGACAAAACCAGACTGAAGTGGATTAAGTGCGACTCGTGTCACTGATTTGCCGAGTCAAGTCGGGCCTTCTGTTATCAGCAGGCTGACATCGGACGGTTACTAAGCGTGCTTAACTGTCGTTTGATGGTGTTTGCTGCCCGGTTAGTGTGGCAGGTACCGGATTAAGCTGCGAAAGGTTTTGTCCGGACGTGTGAGGCGGTTGTTGGTGCCGCCGCGCGAGCACCTGATGTGTTCACTTAGTGAGTGTGCCACTGAACGCAGTGGATGCCGTGTGTGTGTGTGTGTGTGTGTGTGTGTGTGTGTGTGTGTGTGTGTGTGTGAGAGAGAGAGAGAGAGAGAGAGAGAGAGAGAGAGAGCCGTGTGTGTGTGTGTGTGTGTGTATGTGTGTGTGTGTGTGTGTGTGTGTGTGAGAGAGAGAGAGAGAGAGAGCCGTGTGTGTGTGTGTGTGTGTGTGTGTGTGTGTGTGAGAGAGAGAGAGAGAGAGAGAGAGAGAGAGAGAGAGAGAGCCGTGTGTGTGTGCGTGTGCGTGTTGGGCCGGATAAAACTACCCCCTCCCCCTCTTTGAAACCACACACACACACACACACACACACACACACACACACACACACACACACACACACACACACTCGACCGTTATCGATAGAATTGATTTTAGAAGTGCACACTGCCTCATAGCAGCTGCCTTGCTGGCTGTGCGTTAAATAAAGGTTTCAGTCGTGGCTTACACACGTTTTCTTACAAATAACATTTCATGCTATTCACTGGTTTCGTCCGATTTAAGACGAACATAATTGTGGCTAATTAACGGCCTAACCTTATATCAGTATTGAGATACATCATCTAGCTTAAGTGCATGTGTTGGGTGGAAAAAAATTAATATGCTTGCAGGTAAATTGCCGTATTCATCAGACGACAGCTGCGTAGAATGTGTTTTTCGTTTGTACAGGGATCCGGTCTGGGTCCTTGCATTCATTGTTGTGTCTGCTGGTATCTGTGCGTGTATTATTTACGCCTCGTGGTATTGGCGTGCGCAGTTATATTATCTGCACGTGTCCGCTTGTCAGTTGTGTGGATAGCAAAGGTGCGTCATCTGTTTGGACACGCAGACGCGCGCGACTCTCTCTCGAACACACACACACACACACACACACACACACACACACACACACACACACACACACACACACACACACACACACACGTCTTGTCTGTAACACATTCTAATCTTTTAGAAACATCTGCTGGTCCTTAACGGTTTCTGGCCATTCTAATAATTAGTTTGTGTCCTGTAACTTCAAGTTAAATCTTTGGGGTGGTTATTTCTGAACAGCAGATAAAGTTATTCTGTTGCAGGGAAGAAGACAAACAACAACAACAAAACAGCAGTAGAAATGTCCTTGTCTGTAAAACATGTGAATCCTGTCAGAATCGGCTATTGTTTGACCCGTTATTAACGCACGTGGCACCCGTTGTGTTGCAGGGGACAGATCGCAAGAAGGAGGCGTTCTTCGAGCTGCTGGCCCAACGCTACCCGCAGTATGCTGACAAGATCACCGGCATGGCGCTCTACCAGACCAACACTCCTGCTGAACGGGTCAGTTGTCGCCCTTAGGCTTCTTTTATGGTCTCCCTTTGTTCCTGCTTGTCTCTTCTTTACAAACAAACAGTTTGGCTTTTTGCTTCCCCTTGTGTTATGTTATGTATTGTGGCATGTGCTGTGACAAGGAACATTTCGCGCCGGACGAGCAAACAAGGTATAAACAGTCATTTTATCTGCTAGAGGGTCAAAAGTCAGCCACATGCTTGTGAAGATGACAGTTTTTTTTTTTTTTTTTTTTTTTGCTGTCCCAACTCTTTGCCAGCTCCAGTGGTGTTCCTCCCAGGTCATGGGTGGAACCCACGGAGGACTCAGAAGCCGGGACAATTTTTATTATGCATGATGATGGAGATGAGGATGATAGTAAGATGATGCTATGGAGGTCCATGTGGTTTGGGACTGCGGGACAGGGCCGCATTCCACGCTTCCTGTCATAAATATCCCGGCATTAACCAGGCCCGGGAACTACGGCACCTGCGGTGCCGGCCCTGTAATCATCCACATCATACGACGTGTCATACTAAGGGAAGCACCCCCAAAGTCGCACCCGTGAAGTGGGTGAATCTCGGCTGTGTGGCAACAGCCTCCCCATCGGGCCCATAGCACACCCGCTCTGGGTAGGAGCCGACCTAGGTAGGAAAAATCCCGCTTGTCTCGGCTGGGACTCGAACCCGGGTCTCCCGGTCCATGGTCCGAAGTGCTAACCACTACACTACGGGGGCCGGTGAAGATGACAGTTTTATGTGCTGTGTGTAAACTCAAGCTGTGGCGTTTCAGACAGTAACAATGACAACAAGTTTTATTTTCCAACGGTAAAAGTTTGGGCATGAATTAATCATGGTCGACCTTGCTGTTGGTAAACTACGAAAATACTAACCAGCTTTAACGAGAAGCCGTTGCAGTATTGCCCAGGAAAAAAAAACTGTTTTGCTGGGAAAATATGCACAGACAAAAAGCGTAGCCTACAGTTGAAATTCTTACCGCAGAGGGTTGACTTGAACCCAAGATAAGCATCTAAGTTCACCATCGTTCTGTTTTGACGCAATTTTCGTGTGATTAGGCAGCTTGACATGCCTCGTACGTTTCCAGCAGGCACCGTGAAATGAGCAGACAGGAAGAAAATCAGACAGTAATTTTGTGCGCCCAAACAGACCTCATTCATTTGGGAGACATAGTGCGTTGTGCTTTTTGCCAAACACGTTTAAAATCTGCGTCAGTCAACCGTCTGGTTCGTTTTGCTTGCCCACGCAGTATTTCGGTTTAGTCATCATCTTGTGCGAGTTTTGTTTGTGTTGGGTAGATCATGCCATTCACGGTGGTGCATCGGTACTGAAGACAATCTGTCTTAACCATTTAGTCACCGGTGTTTGAGTGTGACCAAAAATGGGTTGAGTTTTCTTGTGATGCCTTATCTTCAAGTCTCAGTGCGTTTGTAAGGCGTACAACAACGCTGTAGAAACTTTTTCATCCAGTGTGCGTAATCTGTGCATTAGAATGAGTCACTTTGTGTAGACCTAGTGTTCCTGAAGGGACCGTAGGCCAAAAGAACATCACATTTCTCTAATACTGTAAGCCACAGTTGTTGATTTGTTAATATTGGTTGCAAAATTTTTTATTTACAAGTGTAGACTAAAAGAGTTCCGGCCGGATTTTACAGCCTTTACAAAGCTAGTCCGCCATTGGTATACTATAGAAAGATATAGATATGGTGTTGCTGGGCAATATTCTAAGTTTTGTAGAATCTGGCTTCCATATGAGGCATTAATCCAATGAAACCTCATCTTATCTGTGGTGCATGGCACCCTAAGGTGTGGATTTCTCTCGCTCTCTCTCTCTCTCTCCTGTTATGTGCGTAGTTGTAAGCCAGCAAGCTATGTGTGAGGGTACATGTATATGTGTACTTTGCCGGATACCAAATTTTCTTTTATTTTGCCCGCCTGTCTGTACGTTTGTATGTATATATATGAAAAATGTCGAAAAAAGAATAATAATAATAAAAAAAAAATACTGTAAGCCACAAAGTCACGAAAACGGACGCAGTGGCCAAATGAAACATCCTTCTACCTGGCAAACAGTCTCAGACCTTTGAAAGCGACAGTTTTCCATCTTAGCGGCGTCACGAACATGTACGTTCTAAACTCCACAACCAACCAGCGGACCACGGACTTGGCCAGCTAAATAGCCCAATCTTGCCTCCCCGTGAGACGTCTCAGACCCCTGGCCATTATTAATTTTGAACCGTACGTGACATGCACAGACATCAGAGTTCCTGGGGGCGGAGTGTCGCTAAACGTCTTCAGGACTTCGGCTACGAAGTGACCAGTGGCCATCTCCGGGTTCGGCAGCTGCTGGGGGGCGAGCACAGATCGAACGGTACCTGTTAATTAGTCGGCCTTCACTGCCAGACCTTTCGGTCTGGGGGTTAGAGAGGATGACTCATCGCCCGTCTTGCAGTCCAGTTTCCAATTTCGTGTTGGACTGGCTGGGGGTTCTATCATGAGCGCTAGGACTACTATCCTCATCTTGAAAAAAAGGGGCATATGTGCCATGGGTTTAACAGGCGCTTAGGCCATTTTTATTTTCCCGATGACAGTAGTCTACGTTTTTGTAGTTGGGGAGCCGGGGTGGCCGAATGGTAGAGCGTTGGACTTCTAATGCTCGGGTCGTGAGTTCGAATACCGGCTGGGGCCAAATATTTGTGCTGGCTTTTTCATTGTTGCCCCGTCTTTGATATCACCCGTATGTGGTGGAAAAGGACGTTAAACCCCCCAAACACCCACCCCACCCACCCACGTTTTTGTAGTTTATTCATTGATGGTCGTAAGTTTGATTCTGTTGGAGACTGGATTGTGTTCGGTGTACCGTATTGACTCCCAGAAAATACCATTATAGTTTTCGCTGTTGTTCTGCAGCAGAAATTTAGCTAGGAGTACAGTAAGGCCTTGCTTGTCACGAGAAGGAAATCTTTTAGTCATTTATTTTCTTCAAACGCGGGGTCGTGTTGAATCTTTAGACGTCATTGTTCAGTGTGTAATTGCCATGAACAGACGTGAATGCTGAAGGCTAGCTAGGCTGAGGGCGTAACGAGTGATAGAAATTAACGTTATGCATCGTGAAATACAGCCACGCACTAAAGAAACAACCCCATCGAATCAGAGACTGCAAGGTCACGTAAGTGGGTCAAGGTCAGATTATGACTGTCGCCTAGCAACATGTCCTACTTTGTTCCTCCATCTTTTTGCATCCCTAGGTCCGCGAGCAGCCTCGGAGGCAAGTGCACGTGGAACAGAACCACTTAAATCATACGCGACCTCTCAGGCGACTTTCCTTGACCGTTCCCCAGGGTTTGTTCGCCGGCAGTAGTGACCGCTGTCTGACCATTTGGCCGCGAGCACCAGGGGCACGGGAGTCGTTAGTTCTTTAAGCACAGGCCCGGGCGATTGATCAGATTCTTGAAGCAGTGCTGGAGCTGTAATGAAGCCATGACCAATACAGTGTAGCGGTCTTTGATTTTGGCTTCCAAGTCATGATAGGTCTTGACACCTGGCTTGTTTGGGACGTGGTGTGTGTGTGTGTGTGTGTGTGTGTGTGTGTGTGTGTGTGTGTGTGTGTGTGTGTGTGTGTGTGTGTGTTTGTGAAAAATCGGGCACGTCATTTGTTAGCGTATAGCACCTGATTCAGAAACTCAAAGCGAAGTAGGTGTCCGTCTTATTGTATTCCTCTTCTCATACTGTGATGTTGGCATGATAATGAATTTCAGGGGCACTTTGGCACTACCGAGAAGAGACGCGGCTATCGCGGTTAGCTGATGTTGCTCTAACGCTCTCTCTCTCTCTCTTTGTGTGTGTGTTTGTGTGTGTGTGTGTGTGTGTGTGTGTGTGTGTGTGTCTGTCTGTCTGTCTGTCTGTCTCTCTCTCTCTCTCTCTCTCACACACACACACACACACACACACACACACACACACACACACACACACACACACACACACACACACAGAGAGAGAGAGAGAGAGAGAGAGAGAGTAATCTGTCAACTGCAGTCTGCGCTCTGTCTGTCCTCTCCCGGCTGTTGTCGCGTGCGCACGTGCCAAGCTGTCAGTGGCCATATTTGGCAAATAAACACGTGCCGTAAACGATTGCCCAGGCATTCGCAGTTGGATTGTTTTTGCGGTTTGTTTTTCTTTTTCATGCTGAAATAACCCCACAAAACAGATAAACTAGCCAGGAGTCAGTGTCCTTCAGAGTTCAGTATTCACACACACACACACACACACACACACACACACACACACACACACACACACACACACACACACACACACACACACACGACAAACCGACGAGACGAACAAGAGAAAACGGAAGAAAACCGCAGCGGGTCCTTGACAGCGGTAGGGGGATGAACAACGTAATAATTATTAGGAATATGACTTGGCAGTTCTCATATAGAGAAAGCCTGCAGCAGTAGAGCATATATCTGTCTATTTATTAAACCTCTGCGTTAGTTCCCTCCTTACCAGAGAATGGTACGTAGAGCGTTGGACTGCCAACGCTCGGGCCGTGGGTTCGAATCCCGGCTGTGAGTCAAACATTTGTGCTGCTGTTTCCCTGTCTTTGATATCACCTAATCTTATGCATGGTGGAAAAGGACGTTGAGCCATGACACAATCAACCAGTCAGCTTCACACCAGACAGGAAATTAGCCTGTGAAGATGCAATGGCAAGTTCAGCTGGCCAGATTTTATTTTGTATCAAATTACCCCCCCCCCCAAAAAAAAAAAAGAAAAAAAAGCGCCAAACAAGCCCCCCCCCCCCCAAAAAAAAAAAAGCGCCAAACAAGCCCCCCCCCCCCCAAAAAAAAAAGCGCCAAACAAGCCCCCCCCCAAAAAAAAAACAAAAACAAAACAGAACAAGAAAAACCAGCAACAAAATAAACAACTACGACAACAACAAACAAACAAAACCGAAAAACAAACAAACAGGAAAAAACCCACAAAAACAGCAAACAAACGAGACACAACCAGACATATACCAGCAAGGTGACCGCTTGTTTCATTGTGAAGGAAATCAGCCGCTGACAATGAGGACAATAGTAGTAGTCTTCGTGACAGGAAAAACGTCAGACGTAGTCGTCCACAGAGGGAAAGTGCGGTCCGTTTAGCTGTGATTGATGGCCAGCGGACAGTGTGTGATGGCTTGGATCTTGTGACGATTTGGTCACAATTAAGTGGCCGGCTTGGTCACGGATGACTTGCTCCGAGCATTGTTGACAAGTTGACAGGCCAGCCGACAGGGACAATGGCCGAAGTCAGTCTGACGAGAGAGAGAGAGAGAGAGAGAGAGAGAGAGAGAGAGCACTTATGGTCCCTCACATCAATAGCCCTCTCCAGAGCGAGAACTTTTAGCCAATCATAAAAACGACAGACTGCGGTGCGGTTCTAAGGACACTGAAACTTTCACGTAGCGACAGAGATACCGTTCGCTTATTGCAGGTTATTCCATGTGGATTGTGGTGTGTGATAATGGATACTTGTTCCTCAGTGCTCTAAGCGCCTACATAGACTTCAAGAACAAACTGTCGTTTACTAGGCACCGCTTCTGTGTGGACGCTAGCAACAGTCACTAAGGGACTGCCGGAACGGTCCATTCGCTGTCTCCAGACGGACGCGTCACGCAGGCAGGTGGCTTGTGGGCGAGGAGAAATCAGTGTGCACCTGAGCCCCAGGTTTGATATGGAAAAACAGCAGACGACAAAATCTAGAGAGCTTCGTTCAGTGTCGCCGCTGCTCGATCACACCACTGTGTGACGCAGCAGCAGCAGTCGAGAGAGGTGTTCAGTTGGCTGGGTGCACCTGGGGGTTACAAATCAATTGCTGCGCGTATTTTGGGGGTCAGCAGTGCATGTTGACAAAATCTGCACTGATCTGTCGGTCGCATGGGCTCATGGCGGGCTGGGGTGACGTTTGGACTTCCGATGACGCGGAGGACTCTCACAGCACCGGCGTTGTTTCGAGGGTCATTTGGAAGGACTCTCCGAGCAAATGATTCCCTCCCGACTGAGCCGATCATTTAAGACTGCTTCAGATTCGGATGTGTATTGGAAGGGCTGGCTGTGTGCAATTGTTCACAACTCCGGCAATTGTTCTACAGGTTGGTGACGCAAAAAAAAAAGGGAAAGGATTTTCTGTTATTTAATTCCCATTTCAAGACATCAGACACGCAGTGGCGTTAACCTGCAGGTGATGACAATGACGATGACGACGACGATGATGATGATTGGCCATTTGTAAAGCGATGTGAACACTTCAAATGCACTAAACATTGTGATCACGGAAAGAAGAAAAGTGCTTACCCTTACCGCAGCGCGGTGACAAGTGTCTGTGTTAGACAAAGTCTTACTTTGCTGTGGCTGTAGTTTGATCACGTATTCTTACTCTGCATTTCTCGGAAAAGTGTGAACTTGCTGCGCATTTCCTGCTCTGTGATGTGACGATTTTCGAGCAAGAGCACGTTTTGTGTCTTGGAATGCGCAAGCGATATATCTTTGTCTCCACAAGAGTACTGTCGTAGCCGCGGTCACGTGACTGCTGCATGACTACTTGTCTGGTAAAGGGCTTTGACAAACTGTCTGCCTATAGATAGAAACATCGCCCCCTGTTTGTCTCCGTTGTTTGCACAACGCCAATCAATTCTTTCAAAAAAAGAAAAGAAGAAGAAAGTATTGTTACTCACCACTGAAAAATCTTAAGCGGCCTGCAAGTGTGTCATCAATGCATAAATCGAGGAGGACCGGCTGCGTTGAAATATCCTGTGAACCTTCGGTGAACTCTTCAGTTTTTAATTTCTTATCGCCGTTCGTGTTGTGCATTGGTGCGGAATGAGAAAGAACTTTGCATGAGTCGTATTGATTCCTGTATGAGTCAATGGTCATTTATCAGTTTCAAACCGACGCAAGTTAAAGCTCGTACGACATTTGTGTATCGTGAATGGAAATTAAATTTGCATGAGATATTTTGACTTTCATGAGTCGAGCGGCATTCATTTCAAACCGAGGCTAGGTGTAGGTCCAACGACTTTTGTTTCGGAGCGAGTATTCGACAGAATGCCTGACTTGTAATTGCATGAGATGTCTTGATTCAAAGGGTTTTTATTTCGAGTCAGTGAAACCTAAACAAAATACTTTTTTTTTCCGAACCAAGCATTGACTGACACAGTGCCAAGTTTTTAATCGGACAATGATTATAAGGCAGTTTCGTATTTTGTTTATTGTTTATATACAATACAATACAATACAATACAATAAATCTTTATTATCCCCTTAGGGGGAAATTATAGGATACTTGTTTGGAACAAAGTGTCGACAGAAGTCCTAACTTGTAATTGCATGAGAGCCTTGATTCCTATAGTATATTACACGTCTTTGGGCATTTATTTCGAATCAGTCAAACCGAGACGGGTTACTACTGATAGCTAGTATGTTTGTGACCAAATCAAGTATCGATTGAATGCCCATCTTTTAATCGCACGAGATGTCTTCAATCAATGGCCATGTTTTGCATTTCACACCGAAACAAGCTATAGCAGTTCCTGTGACATTAATTTTATTTCGCACCAAGTATCGACAGAATTCCTGATTTCCATTTGGATTAAATGTCTTGGTTTTTTTTTTTTAATCAAAGGACATTAATTCCAAGTAACTTTGCACGAGACCCCTTGGCTTTGCACGAGTCAAAGGGCTTTAATTTCAAACCGAAACAAGTTGTAACTCTGACTACACTTGCTACAAAACAAGTTAGTCTAGCATCGACTGACAGATTGGCTGGCTTGCAAGTGCCCTTTGTGAGGGACTTGGAAGGAGCAGGTCGGTAGGAAAAGTATGATTATGACGTCTGTAACTGTAAGTAGCATCTGGCCGTGGCATGCTAACAAACAGCGGACTGAGTACATGTATTGATTGACTGACGACAGATGCTTGTTGGCAGTGACGCGCGCCAGGGGCAGCTACTCTCGTTTCAATGTAGACGTAAGCAGACGATAGGTGTATTTGTGTTGCAAATCCGGAGAAATGTGCTCGTCGTGTGGTCTTACTGCTTACGACATGTACTGATACTGATCACGATGCCTGAAGCAAAGACTTTTTGACGGATTTCAAATTCAAGGGCCAACAGTAACCATCCAGTGCGCTTCAGTGACAATGGCAATGTCGGAGGCTACTCATATGCGATCACCAGTCAAGGTTTTAAGTCAAGTAACGCTTCAGTGGCTCTTCAGTCATCCGTGGGAAAGAGTATGGCTAATGGTGATGTATCATTCAAAGGTCACCCTGTCAAGGGTCAGTGACACAGTTTGACAGCAAGCGTGATGCAACACCGGACATGTAAATCAGGTTTGGTTGGAGGACATAGCACTCCTGGACACTTGTGCTGAACGCCAAGAAGGAGCTAACCAGTGTTGTCCATGCACTAGTGCCTGCAGTGTTCGTGAAAGTAGTCAGTCTGCAGTCCCTTCGCCGTTAGCGAAGTCATCAGCTAACGCGTTGACTCTTGCAGTCGAGCGCATTCACATGCGAAACCATGCAGCGAGAGCGACTGTCAACCCATTTACACGAGACAAATAGACCATCTGACCTCTGGCTTTACTTCATGCGGGGCTATTCAGTTAACGCACGTCAGTAACAGGGATCAGTTGAGTATAGTGTCGTGACCCGCATTAGCCGCATCTGATGCTTGTGTTCGCGCTTCTGTGAGTGATTATTGGTGTGATTCTTTTGCGGTGTGATATCCATAGTGTGCTTCTTTGAGTCGATCACAGACAGAGAATTTTCTTGAGTGATATCGTAGATATTGCGGCACATCTCTGGACGACCATTGGACTCTCAGAATACGATTGAGCAGCGCTAGAAAGCTCGCTCTTGTCTCTGTCTTATGATTGGTGATATATCTTTCACGAGAGTGCCCATTTCGGTTTGATCACGCACATAGAGTGACCTCGCGACTTCTTCAGCGACTGACCATCTGGCCACAAGCTTCCTTGAGAGCATACCGAGTGTTTTCGTGTTTTTATGAGACCAGGGACTATGTGAATGATGAGCTTTCGAAAATCCCTTTTGCAGTAGTACCTCTGTCGCCTGCGATGTTGATGCAAACAGACAAGAGCTTGACAACATTAGGATTAGCGTCGAACTACGTGATCTTCTGGTCTTGGACTGAAATCGTGAAAAGGATGTACTCCAGTTTGTAGGAGTGAAAACTGCTGAACAGTGTCTGGCTAAGAGAGAAAGCATGAATCCAACAGAGCAGGTCATCTGGAGGAAATATCTTCGGCAGGTAAGGAATCTATAGGTTTTGAAGATGACGCAGCTGTGCAGTGCTGCAGAATTGATTTGTTTTCTTCACATTTTGCTTAACCTGTTTCGTTTTCCTGTTCCATTTCCTGTCAGTGCGTACAATTTTTCGTGGTGATGGAACGGAACTTACAATCTTCGGAAATGCCGAGATGTTGAGTTAGTCTTTCCTGTATCGTTTATATACATACGTTGTCAGTTATCACAAAGAAATGGACTTGCTGACTTCTCAAAGCCTGTGGACAAAGCGAAGAAAAGCACCTCAGTCAGAGATGCCGCGTGAAGCATTGGGATTACCGATGTCAGCTTTCAAATCAAAGAAATGCAGGTACGGACGTGCTGCGAGAAACATATGTCCATGGAAAAAGGTAAAAACAAAGAGAAATAATGTAGTCGTTAATTAAAAAGAAAAGAAAAGAAAAAGAGCCTATGAAGAAGGGACGCTCAGCCCAGTTAAGAAAAAAAAAAAAGGAAAAAAAAAATCTTTTTTTTTTTTTTTTTCTTTTGGCTTGGAGCGGACCTGCATGCAACTGAGGTTCCAAAAAAAAAAAAAAAAAAAAAGGTACGGACGTGGTGTAAATAATTTTCCCAAATCGGTGCCCCTGATCACGTAAAATTGAATACTGCACACTCGTCTGTTGATTTCGACCGAAAAACCGCTCGTTTAAACTCGCAGTTTTTCGGTCGAAATCAACAAATTTGTGTGGTGTATTTTCCGTAATCGGGGGCACCTCATTTTGAAAACTACATGTATATCTATATTCGGTTCAAATCATTTCGATTTAGTAACTGTTTAAGTGTCCGGGGGCCAAAGCACACACCACAGACACACTACTACTACAAAAAAGAAGAAGAAGAAGAAAAAAAGAAAACGAAAAAAAAAGTAGAAAAAAATCAGTGTGAGTGTTGTGTCACGTCCGGACATGGCTTTCCTCTTTGTAGTGGGCGCGGTCTGGTTAATGATCTTGTCAGCAGGAATCAAAGTTTAAAACGGTTGTTATGGCTACGTCGTTGGCGCCCATGATTGTTACCTTGGTTACGGTGTCAGTATCCTGCGTCGGAGGCTTTCATTTCAAACACCGTTTCAGCGGTCGCATTCGTGGCAGGACTAAGAGAAGCAGCACCTCTCGGCGGCGGAGTATTCAGTGTCTATGTGCGCAGTATACTAACACCGACAGATTTGTCGAGAAAATACGGTGCTGACTGGCATGGCCAGCGTGTTGACAACGACACGCGCAACCGTAATGAATTATTCATGAAGAGGGAAGTGGTGTTTTAGTTGACATGTGCACTGACTTCGTGAATACATGCACGAGATGGTCGTACTTTTGGAAGATCCCCCAATCCCCTCCCTCCGCTGCCCGATCTCCTTAACTGGCGTTTGCGTAATCTACTTGGCTGTTATTCCCCATCAAGCTGTTGTATACCGACGAGTATTTTGATCCAAGACGCAAATCAACCCTGACCTTTAGGATGATTGCGTCTTGGATTAAAATACGAGTCGGTATACAACAGCTTGATAGGGTGTAAATGCCTTATCATCTTTTCTGGGGGGCCAATTTATGGTATATTTCTTATTTTCGGTCTTGCAAGTTGGTCTTTTCGCATGTCTTTAGTGTTGCTTTTATGTCATTCTTTGGGTTTCGTGTGGTGTATCTGCTGTTTTCTAGGCTTTATTTGAGTGACGTTGTGTGAACAGTTTAACTGCAAATGAACTCCATCTGGAAAAATGGCTTAAGTGCCATTCGCTTTCCTGACACTTAGGCCCGTAGTGCAGATGATTACAGACTTGGGTATCCAAGCTGCAGATTAAGCTGAGTCGTGCGGCACATTGCTACACTGATGATGAAGTAAGTAATGGGACGATTTGTCCCCCCCTTTTTTGGGGCTCGTAAAGGCTGCCCCCCCCCCCCCCCAAGTCCCCTTCTCCGCTACCCCCTCCCCAACACCCCCTCCCCCACCCCATCCCGTCACCATCCCCCCCCCCCACACACACCATCCCACCATCATTATATGATTAATCTTCGATTTGTACTTTGGCAAGACAGATCCCCTCCCCCCCCCCCCCCCCTCATAGATGTCTGACGGGGACACGGAAACCCTGCTGAGAAGCATCAGCTCCTGATGGCTGTGGGTTTTCTGAAGCCCGTGGTGAGAGGCTGGGCAAATCTGGAAGGGCGTTCAGTGGTCCAGCACTCGGTCCTTGGGGGTATTGACAGGTCTGCTGTTTTCTCTCGTCTTTCCAAGCATTATGTCATCATTTGAGCATGCACGCTTGGTTCCGCTGTTGCCAAGGGCCTGCAACTGCAAAAGAACTCAAGACACAGAGAGTTCTCTGCGCGCCAAGCAGCCGAGGGGGACACAGTTTTGGCCTGCCTCTCTCTCTCTCTCTCTCTCTCTCTCTCTCTCTCTCAGGAAAGGGCTGTCCTTTCTCAGTGTCTCAATTTAGCAGCAATCACGTAATATGCTAATTGGAAGTTCACCGTGATAGCCGATTGCGATAGGCTGATAGAAAGGGAGCACGGTCTCACTTTCTTGAGTCTGTTACCGAGTATAGATCAGTTGTCGACAGCAGTACTGGTCAATCTTACTCCGTGGGCAACTTGCACTCAACAAGGGTCTGGAATATACACCTAGTGGTAAATCTGGAACCCGCATTTCGAATTGTCTATTTGACTGAGATGGACTGACTAGTTTCAGTATACTGTGTCTGATGTTTACTGGCGCTGTGTGGGTGTGCATGCAGTCTTAGCGGGGGTCAGTCTGGTGTGATGAACCTTTACGACAGTGGAGTACTGAAGCAGAACATGCTTCTTCTTCCCATTTATGCTGCATGTGTGATCTGTGATGTCTTGGAAAATTAGCGACGATGAAGTTGTTACTGCAGTTCAGCCCTGCCACCTCCCCCAGACGAATTTCTGTACGTCATTTCACTGATTCAGTACGCACGTATGTGCGAAATCAGGAAGCACATCACTGACTTATCAGTGGAACAACGCCTGTCTTCAGTCATTGCAGATAGCGGACCAGTTGAAAACCACAGACTTCATAACCACTACCAAGTTGACCATCTGAGGCAGAAGCTAGGGAACGCAGGAGAAGAGAAGAGAAGCTGGCGTCAGTTTTGAACTATTTACATACGAACAGAAAGTGAACCGACTGTCTCCAATACTGCTAGTGTGTGTGGTGCGAAGTCTTCAGGACTTGGCTATTCTTGCTCTTCGTGCGTGACAGACTGAGCTCGCAAAGCCACATCTGCGTCACGAGTTACTTTCGAACAGAAACTTAAGTGGACCGACTGTCTTCCATACTGACTGGAGTGTGTAGGACAAAGTCATCAGAACTTGTCTGTTTCTGATTTCTACTTTTCGTGCGTGGCAGAACTCGCGAAGCCATATCTGTGTCACCAGTTATTTTGCTACAGAAAGTGGACCGACTGTCTTCCATACTGACTGGAGTGAGTAGGACAAAGTCATCAGAACTTGTCTGTTTCTGATTTCTACTTTTCGTGCGTGGCAGAACTCGCGAAGCCATATCTGTGTCACCAGTTATTTTGCTACAGAAAGTGGACCGACTGTCTTCCATACTGACTGGAGTGTGTAGGACAAAGTCATCAGAACTTGTCTGTTTCTGATTTCTACTTTTCGTGCGTGGCAGAACTCGCGAAGCCATATCTGTGTCACCAGTTATTTTGCTACAGAAAGTGGACCGACTGTCTTCCATACTGACTGGAGTGTGTAGGACAAAGTCATCAGAACTTGTCTGTTTCTGATTTCTACTTTTCGTGCGTGGCAGAACTCGCGAAGCCATATCTGTGTCACCAGTTATTTTGCTACAGAAAGTGGACCGACTGTCTTCCATACTGACTGGAGTGAGTAGGACAAAGTCATCAGAACTTGTCTGTTTCTGATTTCTACTTTTCGTGCGTGGCAGAACTCGCGAAGCCATATCTGTGTCACCAGTTATTTTGCTACAGAAAGTGGACCGACTGTCTTCCATACTGACTGGAGTGTGTAGGACAAAGTCATCAGAACTTGTCTGTTTCTGATTTCTACTTTTCGTGCGTGGCAGAACTCGCGAAGCCATATCTGTGTCACCAGTTATTTTGCTACAGAAAGTGGACCGACTGTCTTCCATACTGACTGGAGTGTGTAGGACAAAGTCATCAGAACTTGTCTGTTTCTGATTTCTACTTTTCGTGCGTGGCAGAACTCGCGAAGCCATATCTGTGTCACCAGTTATTTTGCTACAGAAAGTGGACCGACTGTCTTCCATACTGACTGGAGTGTGTAGGACAAAGTCATCAGAACTTGTCTGTTTCTGATTTCTACTTTTCGTGCGTGGCAGAACTCGCGAAGCCATATCTGTGTCACCAGTTATTTTGCTACAGAAAGTGGACCGACTGTCTTCCATACTGACTGGAGTGTGTAGGACAAAGTCATCAGAACTTGTCTGTTTCTGATTTCTACTTTTCGTGCGTGGCAGAACTCGCGAAGCCATATCTGTGTCACCAGTTATTTTGCTACAGAAAGTGGACCGACTGTCTTCCATACTGACTGGAGTGTGTAGGACAAAGTCATCAGAACTTGTCTGTTTCTGATTTCTACTTTTCGTGCGTGGCAGAACTCGCGAAGCCATATCTGTGTCACCAGTTATTTTGCTACAGAAAGTGGACCGACTGTCTTCCATACTGACTGGAGTGTGTAGGACAAAGTCATCAGAACTTGTCTGTTTCTGATTTCTACTTTTCGTGCGTGGCAGAACTCGCGAAGCCATATCTGTGTCACCAGTTATTTTGCTACAGAAAGTGGACCGACTGTCTTCCATACTGACTGGAGTGTGTAGGACAAAGTCATCAGAACTTGTCTGTTTCTGATTTCTACTTTTCGTGCGTGGCAGAACTCGCGAAGCCATATCTGTGTCACCAGTAATTTTGCTACAGAAAGTGGACCGACTGTCTTCCATACTGACTGGAGTGTGTAGGACAAAGTCTTCAGCACTTTCTGTTTCTGATTTCTACGTTTCGTGCGTGGCAGAACTCGCGAAGCCATATCTGTGTCACCAGTTACTTTCCAACAGAAAGTGGACCGACTGTCTTCCGTGTTACTGGAGTCGTGTGTAATACAAAGTCTTCAGAGCTTGTCTGATTTCTACTCGTCGTGCGTGGCAGAACTCGCGAAGCCACATCTGTGTCACCAGTTTTTCTGCGTCTTGAATCTGCCACCACTGATCCCCCCTGGCCCCAGCTATCGATCAACACAGAAGATTTGATGCGCCGCAAGTTGCATGCCGACACATCCCCCACCCTGCTGCTGCTGCTGCTGCCACGCCTTGCAGCTTTAGCGTTTTCCGCCTCAGCTGAGAGAAAAGCTGTGACTAACTCTTCCCTTTCTCTCAGTGTGACCTGACCCTTCCACTATGACCCATGACCCTTCACCCTCCCTCTATTAAACCTCCCCCCTTCCCCCTCCAACTCCTCCCAGTCCGCCTTGTGGAGAGAGTTGTTCGATTTGTGTTCAGGTTTTGCTTTATGGTGAAGCGTGCTGTTTTGGTATGTGACGAGTGGCTGCCATGGTGTGTGTGCGCGCATAGTACTGGAGGTTTAGTGTCTAATTCTGGGGGTCGACTAACACTGGCCAAATCCTCGTTTTCAAGTGTCAAAAGGTGACAGATGTGGTACCATGAAGTGATGCAGAGACAGCTTATCTGGAATATTTGTGTGAGTCACTCTTGTCAGTCGGGTGTGTTCTCTCGGTGTCCCGTACATATTATTTACGTATTATACTTACGAAATTATTAATGGGTTCCTGCTTTAGACGGTAATGAATAATTGTTTAATTTGTTTAATTTCTTGTGTTTACCTGACACCCCCCACCCCCCACCCCACTCGTGCAGCTACCACTCAGTTGTAACTTTTATGTACGTGTAACTGCGTGCATACACGTACAATGTATTCGATTTTGCAACTATGGGTGTTTCCAGGCACACGTAATTACACCACCACCACCTCTCCTTCTCTCCCCCCCCCTCCTTGCCCCCTGCTCCCCCCTTCTCCCCCCACCCTCTTCCTTTCACATACTCCATAATTATACCTATTTCGTATCTGAATTGAAGCCCTATTTAAAAAAAAAAAAACTTTCTGCAAAAAATTCAGTGCTGTATACATCAGCATGTCACACCCAAAGTTGGTTGCCTCCTCTTCAACAACTGTACGTCTGTTCTGTGCCAACATTTTTTTTTTTTTTAAGAGATCCTGTGATATTTTCAGATACAATTTTCGTCTGCTTCCATTCCCAAACTAGCAACACGGAGGGGCCAGACAGGTCTTCTGCTCATAAATTCCCTACAGTGAAGGATCAATAATTTTTTGACACTGACACTCCCGAAACCGTTCTGTCAATTCTAGAACGCAGACGATAGAAGAGAGGAACCGTTTTATTAACACGGCAACGAGTAAAAACAAGGAACAGACGAGAAGGAAAAAGGTGAATTCGTCCTGTGATTCACGAAAGGTGTCGCGTGCCGTTGTTGCAGACAAACGTTAAGTGTCATGAAGCGTTGGGACAGTGCGGGTGGTCGGGTGTTAACGTTAAACGGTTGTAAAACTTACACTTCACAGTTCGTGGTGTTAGTTTTTGAGTACTCCATTAACTCTTTGACGACGAAGCACAATTTCTAACACGCGATTTCCTATAGGAAATCGCGTGTTAGAAATTGTGCTTCGTCGTCAAAGAGTTAAAGTAGAACAGCAGAAACTTCAGTCACGTTCGGTATCGACGAAGAAGCAAAAATAGTGAAGTAAAGGTATTGTTTGGTCTTTGGACTTCTGGATCAGTTGATTTTACTGTTGGTTTAGAAACAACAACAACAACAATCGGTTATTTTAATATCGTCGACTGAAAATGACATAAGCGCCCATCAAATGCACGACGTTTACGCCTTTTTTCAGATGACAGTAGCTCACTTCTTGAAGCTGTATGAATTTTTTGGGATCGGGCGTTCATGGTACTCGATTTGTTGTAGTATCCAACTTACATTATCAAATCATTTATTTCATACCCATCATTCGATATTTTGTATTTGTTTTGATGGTGGTTGTGGTAGAACTTGTATCACATGAAGTCTCCTGTAAATAAGGCGAGTTTCATATTAGGTGTCCGCCCTTGATATTGCGTACCAGTGTCTTTTTATCAAGCATTTTTTTTGTTTTTTGATTCAAAATCTGCACTCGTGATCTAGGCAGGTGCGGTAATGAAACAGGGCAGGTGTTTAGAATGATGGATGGGTGGAGTTCGTGATGAAATAGGAAATTGCTTTCAGAAGAGATGAGAACTGAAGACGAATGATCGAGTCCCTTGTTTGCTCATGTCAGTGAGGCTTCTTGTATTATGGCCACTTTCTGCTGAAACGAACGTTTATTGAGGTTCTCCCGCATAAAAAAAGTTCACTGATATTGAGTCCTTCAAGTTGTAGTACTTGGTTCCCCGACACTTTTGAATCGGAGTAGCACCGGAAACACACCCACGCCATCTTTACTGACCCCCGTGTGTAGCACTGACCCAAGGGAAGGCATAGGGGGCGCTGGTTACAATTCCTAGTCCTCGCTCACACTGGAACGGCGATGGTCTATCTTACTCCCATTTTCTCTGTCCAAAGAACGGACGGGCGGGCGGGAGGGAACAAGTAATAGGCAATCACGCTGATACGATTGGCAGCAAAATCCAGTTTGCACGGAGTACTGGTTAATAAGGGCCGTTAGTATTTCAATTGGAACACGCTAGTCCTGCGTGTCAGCTGCCCTGTGTATCGACAGTCCTGACCGGTAGTCTGTCTTGTCGATAGTCCGCATTCTCGATAGTCTTACGTGTCGATAGTCCGAATTCTCGATGGTCCTGCGGCCGATTGTCCAACACTTACTCGAAGTCTAATCAGTCGTGAGTATCATTAGTCCTACGTGTAGATGTTCCTTTAGATTTTGCCAGTAGGACTATCGACACGTAGGACTAATACGAAGGACTGACGAGACTCTGAGTAAGTGTAGGGCTAAACTTTTGACTATCGATAGAAAATGCGTAAAATCGCTGACCTACCGACACGTAGGACTATCGACACCTAGGACTATACAGACGCCCCCTGTTAAAAAAGTGTTCTCGACCCTGACCCGTGCCGAGTTTGACTGACTTGAATGGTGATCAGAAGGAACAAGCGATGTTTTACACTGTCAAACATATGTCATAGCGCGTTACACACTCCGATGTTTTACACTGTCAAACATAATATGTCATAGCGCGTTACACGCTCCGGGCAGCATGTATATGTCAGACACAGTTTTGGACAAGGGTTGTTTTCTGCTCCCTTGCCCTCCCGTCTGTCTCGGTATGATTTTTAATGGTATTGTGCAAAGAACTGAGACACAATGCCTTTCGCTGGTTTAGAAGTACATACGGGTCATAACTTCTTGAGTTCGAGTCCTTGCTGGGGCCGCATATATATTTGTGCTGGCTTCAGTTTGTTTGTTTGTTTGTTTGTTTTTTTCTCGTTGCCCCGGGCGTCTTTGATACGTGGTGAAAAAGGATGTTATACTCCGAAACATCCACCCACCCTTACTCAGCTGCTTCTGCTGAAGTTGGCGACATTGTTCTAGTATAGACCTGTGACGTACATGTCAGGTCAGATCAACCTAGGTCGAGGTCACCAGGTATGTCTGCGGTCGTCTTCACGCTCTGTAGACTTAGACAGACAGGAAGTTGACTTTGATCTGATCAAGTGGCGTGGCACACGGCGGTATTGGCCGCGAGGGAACTGTTCTGAGAGCCCGCATTTCGACCGTACTGACTACTGTACAATCTTGTTAGTGGCGTTCTTCTGTCTTCTTGTCGAATATCTAGCCGCGGCCTAGCAGTTAAAGCGTTGGGTTGTCAATGCTCGGGTCTTGAGTTCGAATTCCGGCAAAAAGCCAAAACGTTTCACATACCCCCACATCCTCCCCCTCTCCTTCGTCTTTAATATCAGTAATCGTTTGTCTCGCGTGACATGGTCGGACGAAAGAGAGAGAGAGAGAGAGGGAGGACAAAACAAAACATTGTTCATTACTGATGTGCGTGTGGTAGAGGTGACAGTCTGCGAAAGTAAAGACAGTGACAGCCATCCGTTCCAATCTGCCATCCGATATGAACCGATTCCGGGCTTGAGGTAACAATTTTCCTTGCGTGGGCCGGGTCGTGCAAAGTGACCGTCACGTCATATCGATATGATTGCGAAATTCGCGTGACAGTATTACACAACCATTAAAGGGGCTGATGATATCATTTTTATGCTCACAAATCGTTCTGAATAACCGTGTCAGTTGTGTGTGTGTG
>JACVVK020000051.1:632500-715000 GCA_018292915.2 Batillaria attramentaria | reverse complement strand
GGGACTACCTTTTGAAGTAACCATTCAACAAAGCGTCCGTTGATGCTCAGTGTAAGATTTCTCTTGTCTGTGGTGGAGGCAGGGTAGAGGGTCGCAGGGAGGAGGTGAGGGCTGCGGGGGAGGGAGGAGACAAATAATAATAATAATAATCAGTGAGGATTTCTATAGCGCCGCCTATGATCTCCGAAGCCGGGGCTCTAGACGCTTTACAAATGTATACAAAAGGTGGTAAATAAGCGCATGAATAATAGATAATCAACTAAATAGATACGAATAAAAAGCGAACATACATACATACATTACATACATATAGTCAGACATACAGTCGGACATACATACAAGCACTGACACCTACATACATACCAACATCCAATACACACCTACATACATACACAGTGCAAAGACAACGGGGACAACAGTAAGATGCAGCATCATCCGGGTATGTACCCATTACGGACGCTCTTGTTCTATATTGACACTTACTAGTTGATATCACCAGTGAGCCAGCGTGGCCAACTGACAGGTGCTTTGTGCAAACTGCCGAGTACCAGACACTGAAGAAGGAGGCGGGGGGAGGGGGGGGGGGGAGGGGAAGGAATCAGCCTATTGTACCCTCACTTCAGGTCAATTACGGTGACGTTTTAAGCCACCGGTTTTCCTGTATGTCCGTGCATCTCTCGCCTTTCATTGATTTTATTCCCCCACAAAGCTTTGAAGTCTGCTGATGTTCGCTAGATCCTTGGACCGTGTCAAAATAATTGGGAGGGTTATTTTCGCTATCGGCTGATGTGCACTGAGACATAGAGGCCTAAGGCCATGGGTGACTAGCAGGTGTAAAAATGGCTGCTTTTACGTTTTAGCTTTTATGGAGTTTTAATTGTTGGGCACTACTTTTTTTTTTTCCCCCATTACTCGAATACATCAACGCTGGTGAGGCGGGGGTGGTGATTGGAGGGGGTGGGGGGAAGGGACCACGAGTCTGGTTTGGGACGGAGAGCTATATGGGCCGCATTATGGATGAGCGTTTATGGCCATAAATACTGGAAATGCGCTTTTATGTGCGGACACATGCTGAGTTAGGGACATTTCAATGCGCTCTCTCGATCTCTCATTTTCTGCCAGGTTTCGCTGTCTCTGTCCCAACCGTGTGTGCGTGTGTGTGTGTGTGTGTGTGTGTGTGTGTGTGTGTGTGTGTGTGTGTGTGTGTGTGTGTGTGTGTGTGTGTGTGTGTGTTAGAGAGAGAGAGAGAGAGAGAGAGAGAGAGAGACACTGAGACAGACAGACAGGACAAGACTCAAAAAGTTTATTGTTTAGGCCAGTGGCCCACAACGAGAGCGTGAACAATGACTCAGTGCATGAAACGAATATTAAGACACGACTCTACTAAATCAAAGATTAAGTTGAATAACTTGAATTTCTGCTGTTCTGTGGACATTACACACACACACACACACACACACACACACACACACACACACACACACACACACACACACACACACACACAGAGACAGAAAGAGAGAGCAACCCCGTCCCCAACACTCCCACCTCCATTCCACCCTCCCTCCGTCTTTCCCACTTCCCCCGTAGTTTACGCCGTATTGTCCTGTCCTGGAACTGATGGCGGGTGCACGTGAAGCAATCTCCCCTGTAACATCAAGCGAAGCTTGAACGTTTGCAGCCGAAGGACGCGGCCAAGCGAGTTTGTTCCTGGCTGCTGTGTTCGAGCATCAGTGCTTCACATTTATGACGGCATGTCGATCTCTTAATCAGCCATCACGGCCTCCCCGTCGCCTACACAACTCAATACTGACGCACCGCGTTCTCTCCAAGATGCTTCTCGTCGACTTGGTAGACCTGCTTTCATGTGGAACGGTTACGTCAGGTCCATCCGACTGGAACTTACTCAGCGCAGAGCGTACCGGCTTAGAAATAATTTTACGAGATTCTTTGGGCGATTTGCTGGCCTGCGCGCCTGCAACTGGTTTGCGCATTGCGCGTTTGGATTTCGAGTATATATATTCATCGATTCGTGTGTCAGAGTTCTGAGTTTCTGGGTATGAGCGGCTTTTCTTTCTGGTCAGTTAGAAGTCGGCTGGACGGTTTTCCCCGCGGAAAGTTTGGAAGACCCATCTTCTGACGTGTTTATGCGTACAAATCTTTCTGAGCTGATTTGGTGGTGTGTGGCATCGCATCAATTAGATTTACAGTTAAAGCCGCACACATGCAGGCACTGAGCCAAGAGAAGGCTAAAGTCGAGACGAAAACCGAGGCGTTCGCTGTACTGTTGCGGTCACTCGCTGAGTAGAAGTAGCTTCAGGCCGTTTGATTTTTCCTTCGCACAACCAGCAAACGGCAGTGTATTGCATTCAGAGCTCTACTTATCATTAAGATAGATTGTTTCGAACGTAGAGGCGTATTTTGAAGCGTAGCTGTTCCAACACAAATGTTATCTGCTGCGAAGCCAGGTGAGCTTTGAATGTGCGCGTTTTACCCTTTCTGCATTGACCCTACCATCACGCGGCGTCTGACACCAGCTGCCTGGATCACTTGGTGACACTGCACCATCTGGGCCAAATGATTTTATATTTAGGGGAAGTGTTGCTGAGATGTTGTAGTTTACTTTGACATCACCTTCAGCGGGTTGCCAAGGAAACCTGACAGCAGACATGTTGAAAAGGGAGCTAAACGTAAACAAAGTGTTCCGACTATAGTCGTCAGTAGCACGGGGGAGATTGAGTTAAAATGAGAATGTCGTGATCGTCTTTTACCAGAAGCTGAATACACTTCGCAGTAGTTATGTTCGTGGCGGACATTGCTTCATGTCGGAATGTTGCGTGAACGCACACAAACAACAGTAAAGATATGCCGACCAATCAACCAACCAGTATACGTCTGCTAGTTCCGCAGGGATTGCTGTCCCACCCACCTCAAATCCACGCATTTCTACCCCCCCCCCCCCCCATCCATTTGGTTGATGAGAATTCCGTGGCCGTGTTGATTGGACTGCCATATTCGGAGCTGATATAGACCGATGACAGAGTACGAAGCACCAAATTAATTTTCTGGCTGGAAGCGTGCAGTGTTCCAGATGTATTTGTGGAGAGTCAGTGCATCAGGGCTTTCGTAAGCGGCAACGCGCCACGCGTACAGGTCGCACTCGACGCGTCGTGATGTGCATTTTAATTAGAGAATTTAATCAGAGAATGTAATCAGAATACGAAAATAAGAGAACATTGGTACTAATGAATCGTCTGAGTTTGCGGTGTTGCAATGTGCATTTTAAATAGAGAATTTAATCAGAGAACGTAAATCAGAATGCGAAAATAACAGCCCACAGGTATAGTTCGTTTCAATTCAATCCAGTTCAATTGCACTTTATTCATCCCGAAAACGGGCAATTAAGATTAAGACAGGCTCAGTATAAATAATAATAATAATAATAATGATGAGTATTGTATAAATCAACAAATAAATAATTCAGAACAATCAATATTAATCACAGACTCAAGTAAGTTAAGAAAGCGTAAGAGTTTGGTAATCATCTCGCCCAGAGCTTTTCTGGAATTTTTGTTTTACTGTGATTTTGTGCTTATTAATTGGAAATAGATGTTTGAAAACTTGTTACCTAATTTTCATCAACCATAGATACGATTACGACCTCGGCATAAGCGAAAATTTAGGCGACAGTGTGAGCTGGCAAATAGACGTACTGAAATGAGTCTGAAATATGCCTTCCGAGAACCTCAAGTGACGATGATGTGAAGTGTAATACTGTTCAGTAATTGACGTGTACTCATAAAACCTTCATGAGACAGTTGGGGCAAACTGACGTCAGTGAATGACGTCAAAGTGCTATTATGGAATAGTTTTATTCTCTCCCTTGCAGCGTCCACTTACCATTCGTTTCCCTGAAAAGGGCTTGTGTCAGGTTTTCCAAAAAAAAAAAAGCAAAAAAAAAGCAGTGAAAATATCATTTACTTAGGCTGGTTTCACTTACGCCGAGAAGAAACGGAAAGGCCGTTGTGTAATGTAGTAGGTCACAGCTGAGTGACCTTTTCTCTGCAGTAGGTCTACAGTAGTTGCTGTATAAAAAGTTCTCGTCGAAAATCGTTAGCGACTGAGTTAGCAAATGCACTATACTAATGAAAGACGCACGAAGAGGCTTGTTTTGACTGATTGAGACTTTAGTGATAGGTCTTTGTTGCAAAACTAAATTCAGTTTCGTGTAATACGTCATCGCTTGCAACACAGTGACAGAGCTGCCCAAAGGTTACGTATCAGAGAGCGAAATTAAATCGCGCTCGTACTATTGAAAGACGGACGAGTAGGCTCAGGTATTGTGTGTCTTCTCGAAGGGCTGTATTGCGTACGATGATGAGGCGGAAGACAGATGTCTATACATGTCTGGAAACCTGTGAGGGCGGCTGATGTCAGTAGATGTTCAGATTTTGCTGTAACCACGACAACGGCATGCCAGCAAATAAATGGTGACGACATTTAAAAAAAAAAAATGGAAGAGGAACAAAATCTATCCAGTAGGGGGAGAGAAAAAAAAACCCGTCTGTAAGTTATTACTGTCTGGAAACTCCAGTGAGTCAGAAATCTTTTATTACACATGATGCATCTATTTCTTCAGCTTGAACTACAGAGAGAGGAGCAGTCATCTGCCTGTAATGACACTCAGAGGAAAAGGGCTTTATCACGTTGACCCTGAGCTGCAGTTTCAAGGAGAATTTCTCTGTCAAGGCGTTTTTGAAACTGGTAACACTGTGTTTTGAAGGTGACTTTGCCCGATGTCATCCTGTGGTTGAATACATAATATCTCCTCAGTTTCACTTTTAACCCGGCTAATGTTTGTGCATCCGGTATCTCCATTTTTTTTTTTGCCATGCAGTACGCTGTTTTTTTTTTCTTCTGCTGAGGAAAAGGGGGGTATCTGCTTAAAACAGACGTGAATTGTGCCTGTGTGGATGTCAGAAAACGGAAAAGTGCACCGCTTTGTGCCGTAATCGCTTGCGAGTATTATCACAGGCAGAATTTGAAGCTAATGATATGACAGAGTCAGGTGACAGTCAGTGACTGATAACAGGCGATAGACAATCGGCCGAATTGACAGCCGCCTTGTGCAACTTGTCATGTTGAGACCGGATAATCGCTGCACACGTACACACAGTCCATTGTGCAATTGTGGTAAAGGGTTGTAACAGGTAGTTTGTGGCAGGAAAGTCAGACATCTCTGTTTAAAAAAAAACAACTCGCTTTTTTGGAGCTGTTTGGTGTTTCGTCGTGTGTTCAGTGTGTAGAGTATTTCGACGTGTGCACATACAACACATACAACCCTTTGTGTAGTTGTGATAAGGCTGCAACGGATACATTCTGTGACAGGAAAGTCGACTGAACTTCTCTATTGAGCAAACTCGCTTTTTTTTAGGAGCGGTTTGGTGGTTCGTCGTGTGTTCAGTGTGTAGCGTCTTTTGACGTGTACACAATTATCCAACCCTTTCTGTAACTGTGATAAGGCTGCGACGAGTACATTTTGTGACAGGAAAATCGGGCTTCTTTGTTGAACCAACTCGCCCTTTTTTATTTTATCGGCCGGTTCGGTGTTTCGTTGTGTGTTTATTTAACATTGTGTAGGATGTTTCATCTCGTGTTAATTGTGTAGCATGGTCCAGATGAGGCTGCAACAGGCACCTTTTTGTGATACATGTAGTAAAATGGGACTTCCTTGCAACAAACTCTCCCGTTTGAGCGGTCGCTTCAGTGTTTCGTCGTGTGTTTGGTGCAGATCTCTAAGTGCGTAGGAGGAATGTGGGTGTTTGTGTGCTCTAGATATTGCGGACAACAGCGAGCACAACAATCCTTGGGGAGAACGATAAATAAATAATCAGCACAGAAGTTGATCAGACTGACACAGCCGGCCAGTGGTCAATGCCGCAAGGAACTGTCAGAGACAGGAATGACACTTCAGCAGGCAGACTCCCGAACTGAAACACTACCGGGGGCAGAAAACAACAGACACACTTATGCTTATATCAAGACAGCTACTCCTCAGTGGATTGTGTAGTCTACCGTGTCCACGAAAAAGAAAGTAAAAACCCGCTAGAGTGCTTTTAACATGCATGGCGAAGTTTCCTTTCCATTTCCATTGAATACCAGCCGTACAGTCTGTCGCGTTCTATTCAAAAGGCGCAGGTATTTGTGTACACGGGCGGTGTGGTTGTGGCTGCCAGCGAAACGGGTCTTTTTGAAACCAACCTGCCGCCCCACAGTCGAGTGTGAATCTTGTCTGGGTGTCTTGCATAAACTTTCATAGGAGCGACACAGGATTTGCACGCAAGCTCCGTGTCGCGTTGTGGCATGGATTTTTTTACCCCCTGGAATAACCGTATCATGTACATCTCGTGCGAGATATCACGTCAATTGTAACTGTTCATCATGCTGAAGTTTCTACGGCGTAAAAACTCGGATGCGAGTGCCAAGCGTGATCGGCGCAAATCAAGCGAGACGCCGATGGTTACGTGTGGCGTGGCACGAACGGATAACAGCGACGGTAGAGCGATAGAAGAACTTCCTAGCCAACAGTCGGATGTAGTGGACACTGCAGTGGACTCGTCTTCAAGCGGAGCGGTTTCGTTGGACAGTGGTTCCGATCGGACTCTGACCGGTGCCAGTTCTCAGTGCGCTGATGACGAAAATGAGTCGGGAAGTTCTGTGACAATGTCGGAGGGTGTCACAGCGGATGTCTCGGATGTGTCTCCCAGCTCCGCCGCCTCCCCGGAACAGGTGAGTTCGAATCCCGACTGGGGGCCAAGACTGGTGGCATTTGCGGCCACGACTATGGCATGAACCTTACGTGGTGAAAAAAAGGGGTGTTTAACCCACAACCAGCAAACCAACCCCGGCGGAATAGGTGCGACTGGCCAAGTTACTGTGTCACCCTTACACAACACAGAGGTACATGTAGCCGCCTGGTTAGAGTCCCATGTTTTCTTATCTTTCAAGTCCTTGTGAATGGCTGATCAGTCATACATGTGGTTGGGAGACATTTACAACATGTGTCTGACGATGGCATAGTTCTCAGAGCCAGACTGTGTGGCCAGTAACTAGGGTTAGTCATCCCAGAAGTAAACTGTTGTGGGCGTCGGATAAACTGCATGCCCGGTCTGCACGTTATATCATGTCGACTACGCGTCTTGCGCGCAAGGCTGTACCGCTATTATTGCCAACTCCGCACCGGCCCAGGCAAGCTTTCTGGAGATTGCGACAAAGTTTCTCTTGTTTGCCGAAGAGCTCGAGAAACATGTATTTACTGCAGTCAAGCGGTTTACATGTAGATAATGTGTGTGTGTTGCGCAGATTAATTTTTTCCAGGCCAGTGGGAGTAGGGGGATAGCACGTATTGGACTTTCCATGCTCTGGTCTTAAGTTCGCCGAAATTCCGGTTGGGAGCCAAAGATACAAAAGCGAGTACAAGAGATTGTACTGCGTGTTTTTTTTTTCCCCCTCCGGCGTTGCACCGTTAGTTTGATATCCCCGTTTGTGACTGAAAAGGACGATAATACCCTAACATCCAACAAACCGTACAGCGTGGACATAGCACTGAATTCTGCTTTTTCAAGTTACAGAAAGTGTCGCCAGTGTTTAAAGCGGAACGTTTCTGGGTGTTGGGGCGCGGGGTGAGGGGTGTGGAGACTTTTTGCCTCTGGCCATGGAGCTTAGTGGCCGGCCAAGGGTTAGGTTCACCTGACATGACCCACTTTCGGCTCGGCACACCTCACCCAGGTAGTCAGTCGATGCATTCTATGCTAATGCAGCCCCTTCTGTCATAATCAGATTCGGGTACCTGGCTACCACAATATGAACTAGCTGCCGCTTGATTTTTTCCCTCTCCACATTCCTTGTGTTGCCAGGTGATGCACCTGTCACCCTCTGATTTTTTTCCGAGCTGACACGAATCCTGCGGGTGGTTTTGTCCACCTCTTTTACCAGTTGTCTGCGTGGACTGGGATTGTATGTGTTGATACTAGCGGTGGTGTGTTTCTGTGTCACTTATTTACTACCTGCTGTTGCTGTAAAATTAGTTAACAAGGCCGGGGAGTTGAGGGAGAACTGAGGGGGGTGGGGGTGAGGGGCGGCGTTTCGGTTTGTTTCGTTTAGTTTCTGCAGGTATGTCAACCACACACACACACACACACACACACACACACACACACACACACACACACACACACACACACACACAAATGAGGGGGGGGGGGGAGAGAGAGATAGAGAGAGCCAAAAAAAAAAAAAACCCAACTAAAGTCCAACAAAACTTGCTTTGTCTGCTCACTTGCAGTCATTGGCCGCTTCAGCGACACACGTTTGTGGTTGAAATTTAAATATAACACCTTGGCCTACAAACTGTGAACCCGCAGACTCTCTCTCTCTCTCTCTCTCTCTGAAACACACACAGATCGACACACACACACATAGTCTGACTGCCCAAGCCCCTTTGATCCCTTAGAAGCGTGCCGTGTTGACACGGTGCACATGTTTGCAAACTTTTACCGTGTGCAAGCCACTGGCAGATGACTCACCGAGGACAAAACAGGATATCAGTTTGGGCCACGGCAAAGCCCGTCAACATAACACAAGCAGGCAAGTTGGGCAGGTGTCAAAGCCACTGTGTAAAACCTCACTCCGTTATCTACAGACAGCACTGAGCAAACATTTTATTAGGAGATGAAGAGCGCCCTGCGAAAGGTAACGTATGTATGATGGTTGCGTGATCGACCCCTGTCCCAAGTTTACAGCCCAAACTTTGGGGGCGGTTGTCCTTGTGGTGATCTTGATTTTGAGTCCGTGCTGTGTGTGTGTGCGTGCATCCGTGCGTTCATTGGCACGTGACCGTACGTAGGGACATTACCACACAGAGGATGTGCTCATTTTTCTCTCTTTTTTTTCCCCTTTTACTTTAACTTTCTCGATCAGCAGACTCCTTGTGCCTCCTGTCCCTAGCAGATTCAAACTACAAACGTAGAAAGTTTTTTTTTTTTTTTTTTTCATGGCTTACAAATTGTTTGGAGTGGTTTTGGTGGTGTATAGCATTTTACCACTTCAGCACACACAGTTAAAACCTCACAAGGGCTGGCTTTGAGCGGACAACAGCCCAGACGCACAGCGTTTGCCACAATCTACAGTTACAATGCTGACTAGGAGAGCTTTGGGCTGTTTCAAGTCTCCCTTTTCGCACGCCCAGCAAACTTCAGCGTGTGGCATTTAGAGCTCTACTTGCCATATTTTGAGTGTACTGGTGGGGGGGGGGGGTGTTTGGGGGTTTAACATCCTTTTCCACCACATACGGGTGATACCAAAGATGGGGCAACAATGAAAAAGCCAGCACAAATATTTGACCCCAGCCGGGATGCCAACTCACAACTCGAGCATTAGAAGTGCAACGCTCTAACATTCGGCCACCCCGGCTCCCCTATTTTGAGTGTACATGCACACAAACAAGCGCAAATGTTCCAAACCACAGTTGGCTTCAGTGAAGCTTACACCTTTTTGACAGCGGGTCTTTGAAAAGAACATTGTGTTAAATCTTAATCTCATTTCTGTCTGTTCCAGAATCCACGACCGAGGGAGCCACAGCGACGCCGCACAACAGCGGTGGTCTACAGTCCTCATGGGGGTCGAATCTTGGACTATGAGGACCCTGGGACCATGTCAGACGTGGAGCTGTCCACCTTCCAGAGGGGAGGATACGCCCGGGCCAGTCTCCCCATCGTCCGCAGTGCGTCCTCATCGCTGGAGAGACCATTGGGTGAGTTGTTGGTTAAAAGCAGTAGTTGGTTAGTAGCAGCGGTTGTTTAGTAGTTAGCAGTCTCGGAGTTTTGGAAGCCTGACAGTGTAAACCGAGCAATTAGCAGTTCTGCTTTCTGTATCACATGTGAAACACTGATTCCCAAAACACAGTTCTTGAAATCAAAGATTTGGCAGCCTCAAAGGGTATCAGGAAAGAATAGTGTAGCAGGGAAAATCAGTCTGTTTACATTGCTAACTGCAGATATAATGTACTTTGTCTTTTTCAGGGAGGTTGTGGATTTTTACACTCTATGAAAATGTTTTTGCTGTCAAGTAAACGCTTAAATATGATTCATACTTACACCCTCGCAATATTTACAACAATAAAACAAACAAACAAAAACAAACAAACACACAAAGAAACAAATACAATAGCAACAACAAAAACAACTCCCCAACAACTGAAGTCCATTTTGATATGGATTTGGATATGGTCTGATTTCCATCCATTAGATTTCAGTGACTTTTTCCTTTCATTTATTGCATGGTTTTGTCTTCACAGAAATGCATGTGGTTTTCATTTCCCATCCCGGGAGTGAATTTGAGTGTTGAAGCGAATCACTGATTGCAAACTTTTGCTGTTCCCTCAGGTCTGGTCTTTTTGGTGTATCGAGATGAGACGAAGAAGGCCTTGCTTCCCAATGAGATTACCACCCTGGATACTGTGAGGGCGCTTTTCGTCCGTGCCTTCCCTGATAAACTCAGTATGGAGTACCTGGATTCTCCCAAGCGTAAAATCTACATCTTAGAGGCAGCTACCAGCATCTTCTTTCAGCTGGAGGATCTACGGTGAGATACACAGGCAAAAAGTAGACAAACAAACAAACAAAAACCACCCCCTCAAAAAACAAAAAAAACAAACAAAAAAAACCCAGCAACAACAACAAAAAAAACCAACAACAACAACAACAACAACAAAAATCACCACCACTCACCAACCCACCCACCCACCAATCCCCCCAAAAAAACAAACAAACAAACAAACAACAAAACCAAAAAACCAAACAAACAAACCCTCAAACAAACCCCCAAACAACAACAAAAAAAAAAAAAAAAAAGGAAAAAAAAACAAAACAACCAACCAAACAAAGAACCAAATACAAAAATAATTCAACAGCAAACAAACAAAAAACACAACCACAATAGCAAACACAAACAAAACCCAAAAAACAAAAAAACTTACAACAGCTTAGCAGTTTCAGTTCCATCCACGTGACCCGTATCATGGCACACCTGTCTTGCCATATCCAGACAGCTGGGACTTGAGAAACTACAACTTTTCCCGAGACATAGCTTAACAAACATTTCTGGAAAGAGTTGAGGGATGAGAAGAGAGGTTACTTTACATGCATTCACAGCTTCAAGCTTACACAGAAATTTATAGGAATGCACTCTCCTTCTTGCAGGACGATTCTTTGTTTTGGACACATTCACGTAACTAAGAGTGAAGTTTTGACATCGCAGCACGCGCACAGCATCTAATATTGCAAAAATACTGCGGTGAAACAGACACGAACATAAATGATTATGTCTTTTTGAGTGAGTGTACTCATTATTTTTTTCCCCCAGCTTGCGAGACAGATATGGTTAGGGCGTTGTCCCCACAATGTCACTTGTGATGCTTACACAGTGCACGACACGAAAGCGTGCAGGTTTCACAGATCTGTGTATGTCATTGTAGTTTTTTTGGTTTTGTTTTTGGTTTTAGTAAAAGTGTGGCGTTTTGCGTGATGCTCTCAAAACAGAACAAAAGGCACCGCCACCGCCATCAGAACTAAAACACACACATACACAAGCATGAATACACATGCACGCAGGCAAACACACACACACACACACATCACACGCGCACACGCACGCACGCATGCACACTCTGGAATAATAAGGGAAGATAGACCAGGCAAAATAGGGGAAGGTGAAGGAGAAGATGAAATGCTTCTTGATTCCTAGGTTTTTTTGTTTGTTTTTTTTTTTTGGGGGGGGGGGGGTGTTACTTTTTGCAGTGTGTTTTCAGAACATTGGTTTGGGAAAGAAAAATAGAAAAAGAAGGAAGAGAAATGGAATTTGTTTTTAAGAATCCATCTCTGTCTGTCTGTCTGTCTGTCTGTCTGTCTGTCTGTCTGTCTCTCTCTCTCTCTCTCTCTCTCATGTGCGTATTTTCAGCACTCGGCATATTGATCTGTCTCGGATATCAAAAGGTTGTACATGTACAACGGAGCTGCTTTTTTTTTTTTACAATGCAGAATTATAAAAAAAAAACCCAACTTATTCTTAATTTCAAATTATTGTCTTGGCAGAGATATCAAAGATCGTACAGTGCTGAAGATTCACGAGTGCGACAGTAATGAACCCCAGCGAGTGAGAAGCCACCCTGAAGTCCGCGGCCGATCTGTACAGCAAGGTGCTCCATCGTCCCGCCCTGCTTCACGACAAGGATTTCCTGGGGAAGCTCTTTATAGGGAGGAGGTCAGTTGGGGTGTGAGTGTGTGTGTGTGTGTGTGTGTGGGGGGGGGGTGCGTGTGTGTGGGCGTGTGTGTGGGCGTGTGTGTGCGTGTGTATGTGATATATCAGCAAAAAGAGGTACATGTATGTTCCTACTTCCCTAACAAACCCTGTTTCATGCAATGGATGAGGACCTTATGCCCTATTTGCTAAGGTTGGAAAAAAAATTCAAAGAAAAACTAGCAGTTGACACCCTGTTGTCTGGCACGGACTTCTGTCTGTCTGTCTCAGTTGGGAAACTGGAGTATTATTCGACCTAAAGAGTAAGAATACTTGAAGGGGGTGGGGGGGGGGGATTAAAATATTTCGTAACTGCATGTGTGTAGACTTTCATAGGTGCCGTAGTTCCCAGGTCTGGTTACCGCTGGGATATCTATGACAGGAAGCGTGGAATGGGGCTGTCACTCAGTCTCAAACCACATGGACCTCCATAACATCTGCTCCTCCTCCTGCTTATGCATGATAAAAATTGCCCCATCTTTTGAGCCCTCTGTGGGCTCCACCCATGACCTTGGAGGAATTCCCCTCTAGCTGGCAAAGAGTTGGGGGCTGCAAAAAAAAGAAAAAAAAAAGAAAGTGTCCCCACAAATTGTCCAGCTGTGAACACCACATAAAAACAAACTAATGACAGTTTCTTTAAGCAGGAACGAAGACCCCTGTAAGATGCGATTTGTTTTTGTTGTAGAGAGAAGGGGTATTTGTATGGGGCATTGATTTCCCAGTTACGACACAAACCAGGTCCTTGAGAGTTTAATTGGCAACCAAATTTGATCGGCGTGCACAAGCTACACAGGGGAAATTTACATTTACTGGGGGTTGTGGAACAGACCCGTTTGCTGCACACTAGACCCATAACAGCATCGTTGGCAGGATTTGGGGGTTTAGTTTCTCACATGCTGTCAGAAAGAAGCTTCGTTCCTCATCGCAGCTGTATTCATATCTTAGTTGGTAGTTACAGCAGTTTCTCAGCAATGTGTCATCAATTTTCCCACTGCTGGTCAGGTCAAAGGGAGTCAAGACCAAGGAGGGAGTATTTGTCTGGAAGATAATTACTTCATGCACTTGTTGGTTAATGATAAATTTCTGTGGAGGATTGTAGCATCCGATTTTCTTTAAAAAAAATGGAACAGAGAGAGAGAAAAAAAAGACCACATTAGAAAGTCAGCGATCGCATGTATCACACCATCTAGAATGACTTTTTTGCTTTGAAAAACTGGGCCCTCCAGAGACTTGCCAAAATGATGTACTGGAACTGGAAGAAGATTTCGGTACGTAAAGAAAGTCCTGTATCTTCAGTGCTTCGAATTGTCATATTTTATAAATCATGTCTCATTATTCCAGTACTTAGCTGTGCATATGTATGCAGTATTTATGAAGACGTTTGTTGGACAGTTGTGTGGTAAGCGTTTGTCACAAAGTCTTGTGTGATCACAGTGCCTTTAGATGCGTGTATTTGGTACAGGTTTGATTTAGGAGCTGTTTTAACAAGTATTTTGCCACAGTGAAAGTATGGTGTGATTTGCTGGTAGATCTGTGCGTCTGTTAATACACTGGATTATACTGGTGAAGGGATAACTCGCAATACACCGTGGACATCAGAAGTGATGCTTATGTCTGATAATGGGTATGGCAAAATTGTTGCGGCATTGTGGTGCTTCCTGTCTGTTAACTGAAGCGCAAACTGCCAGTTTGTGAGAAGAATTCAGCGGTGTTCACCATCAGCTTTGCTGTGTACTCGAGCAGTTATGTTCTTGTCATTTTCACCCAACCCTGTCTCACATGAGAGGAAAAGTTCAAAGGAAGTTTGTGTATAATACTTGGTAATGCAAAGGGATCTGGATTATGGATTATCTGGAAATGGATTATTATTATTATTATGATCTTCAGTTGAATCTGCATTATGGATTATCTCAAAATGGATTATTTTCAGTTGAAATTTTGTAAGAATGGTTTAAAAGTAAAAGCCATTTTACTATGTTCATATGTGAAGTTTAAGAAGTGTATTTCTTGAACATTTGTGGAAGCATACATTTCAAAATGTACACATGAATACACTGGCCTTTTCCCAATGGAAACATCAGTGTAAACGTAGTGTTACTGTGTGTTAAAATGCAAAGCTGGGGCAAACGACTTATTTTGTAAGAGCAACCTCAATGTTATGTCTTCACAGCCTTTGAGGGTTTTCATTGGCCCTACTTTAACAAGAATATAACTGAAGATGAGAAGATAAGAATAAAGTTTATTGTCTCGGTATGAGAAAACTCTTTTGGGATGACGAGTACTATATATCATGACAATAGATTAGCCTGACCTGTGCTGTAGATTATTGTGTGAATATCATAAGATGTTTAGTGGATTGTGATTTTGTTTCAGATCGCGAAGACGCAGAGCCTGCCCGTGTCATCAGCACAGAGTTATCAAGAACTGATGCAAAAAGAGCGCCTGCAATGGGAGATGGAGATGCAGCAGCAGTCCAGGCGATCTCGCTCACGGTCACTCACGCCGGAGCCGGCCGGCGCAGAGCGACCGCGGTCACTTTCAACCGGTGCACCACGGACCAGATTCTCACACTCGCCGGATCGACTGCCCACCCCTGACAGAGCCCCTCACCTCAACCCCATCCCTGAAAACCCTCGGTTACTGGCCAATGGTTTTCGGGAAGCTATGGTGAATGGAGGGGGGCATTATGAGGTCCCTCCAGGGGCTCATCCTTCACAACATCATCACTCCATGGCGTCCCCTACGTCCCACCACGCTCCTGGACAACCAGGGCGGGTACTTTCGCCAACACCAGTAGGGGGGCCAATTTATGAGAGTGTGTACGCAACTTACGCTCATCCACAGCAGTATGTCTCTCACAGCATGCGGGCAGCACCCCCGTCAGGACCCCAGAGAGCCACTGGACCTCCAGCTGATACGAGTGAGTGAAGTGAAAGCAAGTTGTGCTTTTTGCATGCTTCCATTGTACCAACATGAATACAAATAACAGTCGTATCTTTTTGTTGACGCTGTAATGTTGAGGCCTAACCTCATGTCATTCAGGCCAGCCTAAATCTTTTAATAAAAAATAATGACTACAAACTAGCTTCCCATGACTGTAATGACCTGACTGGTCATTGACACAGAAGGTATTTCCTCCGATGATAGAGGTCACACTCTGTAAAACATTTGTCGTGCACAAGCAAAATATCTTTGCTTGGACATTTCATTGAATTTTTCCCACACTGAGAAACAGCAGAGGCGTTTCAAGCCTTCGTTCTTTCTTTTATGAGGTTGTTCTGGAGAGTTGGCAAACGTAGGCAAAAAGTTAGATGCAAAAGGGGCCCCTGATCTGTGTGTACTTAAATTTCATTGGTCATAAATGGTCTGTGAATACAAAATTATTATTTTAACCCTGGCGGTGCTGAGAACGAAATATTTCAGACTACCTCTATGGCTTTTTCTGCATAAGACAGATTAATTCAGCAAGGCTAGGGTTAAAACAGGAGTTTGGTTCACAAAAATGACTGTTTGTTCCAGGAAACAGCAGGAGAGATATGGTCCCAACCAACAGGCACTCTCTCACTTTCGCGGCCATGTCTGACAATGTGCAACCCATGTACGACAGTTACGGACGTGGGCCTCAGCGGTCACAAAGCTACAGAGTGACACCCGAGAGAGACGTCCTGCCTCCCCGACCACAGAGTGCCACGCCACAGGACCCAGAGACCAGGTAGGTTCGCTGCAGATTTAATCTAAACCATGCTTCATTCATATCTTCAAAGCTTATTTATCAAACGGTCACTGTTGAAAAGAGAATGCTCACCAACTGAGACACCTCTCTCTCTCTCTCTCTCTCTCTCTCTGTCAAACTCTTACACTCGGGTAATTCTAGTACCGACCAAAAGTTTAAAATCCTCAAACTTCTACCTCTTAAACAGCATCTGGAGTTTAACAAATGCTTACTGATGCACAAAATTGTTTACTACAAAGCCCCAACATATCTCCATCAACTATTTAATTTCGAACATGATAAACAACATAACACAAGGAACAGTCTGCTCCCAGTGCCTCGTCCAAGGGTTGATATATATATAAACGTAGCCTGTCTTTCTCAGGGGCATCCATGTGGAACTCTTTACCACTGAGTATCCAAAACGTTTCCAAATTCATAAACTTCAAACAAATTCTACACGATATGCTTATCTGACGATATATATAGAAATGTGTTACATACATGTTTCGCAATATTAGAGACGACTGTAAATTTCTTACTTGGCATACAGCCAGTATCATCAGCACATGCCACGTATGTTTTGATTTGTTTATCGTGTGTATTTTTCTCTCCTGTATTTCCCTTAGATAGTTTATACTTTTTTTAAAAAACTTTTTTATTGTTTGTTTGTTTTGATTTTTTTCTCAATACCCTTTAATGTAGAATAGCAGGACAGCATGTAAGATAGGCAGCAATGCCTAAATGCTCTATCCTGAATAAAAAACGTTTCATCATCATCTCTCTCTCTCTCTCTCTCTCTCTCTCTCATAATACGTGATGTGCCATTGCAAGGTTGCTATAAATGAATATTTACTGAGCATATTATAAGTGTATCTTGTTAATGCTCCCTAAACTGTTTCCTTGTATTTCCACTGTATGCAATGAAATGAATCTGTTTAAACCAGTGGTCACTGTGACTGCTGGTAACATGGTAAGTGGTGCTCAGATCAGAACTATTCCAATCATTCCAGCTCTTGAGGCGACATCCACCATCACTCAGCAAAACCTGTAATAATGCAGTCGTCAAAACAATCTCAGCTCATGGGTGATTTTGGAATCCACAAGCTTGTGTACACCAGTAATTTTATGTCACAACTCCACTGAATATTCCAAATCTGAATGTGAGCGTGGACTTGTTGATTTATCTGCATAGCAAATTTGATACGTTTTAATTCTAAATGTGATGTTATTAATTTTCTGTGTCTATCAAGGTGATGACGCTGCTTTTAGCTAAAAATACCGTTTTGCGGTTCAGGATTTCTTGTCCTGAAACATTCTACTTCATCAAGAAAAACATTTATGATAATTATTACAAAAGAGTTGTAAGTGCCAGTGAGTTAATTTTGCATACCTCAGCTTTTTCACTTCTTGCAGAAACCGCATGGAGAGAATGGAGGCTCAGATCGCGTCGCTGGCAGCGTGGGTCCACCACTGTCAGTCTCCACCCTCGGAGCCCCCACGGCGGGGGCCTGGTAGCAGTCGAAGTACGAGCAGCACGCACTCTGAGAGCACGGACACATACCCTGGCTCGTCCGCTAGTAGTACGCTTGCTTCTGGCTTTTGTGCGTCCTGGCTTGGTGTGTGTGTGTGTGTGATTGTGTGGGTGTGTGTGTGGTGTTTGGGTGACATGTGTGATCGTGCAATGTCCTGGGTGTGCGGTTGTGATCGGGTGTGCACACGCAGATCCTGTTAAATAGCTGCGGATAGTATGGGATGGGATCTCTGGCACATGTAGATCACTGCTTGCACATGCATCAAGTATGCACTCTCAGTTAGTAAGCCTTGAGTATGGGTGTGGGTACTGTACTTTCTCAAGGGCTATAATTCTGTGATATCGTCTTTGCAAGGAAGCTAAAAAGCACAGATTTGGTATGGGGAACGGGTTACAATCGATATTCAGCAGAAAATAGTGGAAATGCCCATCAGATGCTGTTGAGGGTAGCATACTAATTCCTGTGCCTTAACACTCTTATAAATGCAGCAACCCGAGTGCTGTACGTATTTCCCGTGCTGCACAGTCTTGCTGACCACATTCACTGTTGGGAAGAACAACCAGGAAAAACACACACCATGCTTGCTTCAGAAAAACAGTGTCCACATGCACCAAGAGAGAGTAAGCTTATGCGCTCGGGCACCTGGATATTTTGATCCCTGTCAGACATTCAGTTTTAAGCATCCAGATCGCTTTCCTCGAATCATATGTCAGATGTTCTGTGGTCCCATTGCAGATCTTAATTTTTTAACGTATGCTTTAATATTGTGCTCTTGTTCGAGTGCATTTGTGCTGCACAAGGTTTTGCAGGAATGAGTGAACAGGCCGAGTGTGTGCTTCACAAGACATAGGGAATGGGTGTGCACTGTGGTGTTATGGGGCAAGTTAAAATGTGCTGGGTGCAGCAGTCCAGGGGCAGTTATACAAGCCTTGAGTAAAATTAAGTGTACAGAAATAACTCAGACTTTTCTGTATAATTTCTGCAAGTTTTGTGGTAATTAACATCCAGTGGTTTATGGAAGGGTAACACCACTTGTGTTTACACCTGTGTATAAGTTGTCACTTCGGGCTCTGGTATTGGGTAATAGAGTTTGACATTTGGCCAGCGGAAGTACATGTGCACTTTTTTTCTGAATGAGAGGAGTGAATGGGTCAGTGTGTGTATGTGTGATTTTCATGACAGTAATGTGTAACTATTTTGTTTAAGTCACATTTGTTTTTGTTTTTTTTCTTGGCAGTATACAGCACAGTGTTTGGTTTCTTGGGAATATATGAATGATGACTTGCAATATGATTATGACACGCTTGCATGCAAGTTTTGGATTGAGACAGATGTGCAGTTTTACTTCGACTCTATTGTAGACATATTACATGTTATTGTGGAGTCATTTCAGTCTTAAATATTCATTTCTTTTTGGCATGACTGAATTTGTGCAATCTTTGTAGTGATTGTTAGTACTTTAGGCGTAATTAGTGTTATAAAAAAAAAATGGAGATGCAAGTATTTGATCATCTAGAAGCTTCAGAACCACTTTTTTCTTCTTTTCGTTCCCTGAATCAGCATTACCTGACATAGGTGAAAATTCTCTGTTCAGTTAACTTTGTACAGATCCACCTCAAAAACAGATCTCCCTAAGCCTGCATGGGAATCCGAACCACTTCCCTTCCATTAAATGTTTGTGTCCTGACAACTGTTTTTCAAAATACCATGTTTACAGAAGAATAAAAAATGGAAGTGTGTATAGTGTACATGTATTCAGTCCGCCTTTAAATCTTTTTAAAAAAATTTATCAGTTCTAAGATCCAAAACATCCCTTCAGTTGTGATACGTTCGGAGTTCAACTTAGGCCTAAACTGGTGTCTCCATTGTGCTTGGTTTCAGACCACTTTCGGGACACAGACTTTTCGGCAGTTACTGGTACTAATACACTAGAACATAAAGGTTCTTTTGCTGCTTTTTCTGGGTAGAATGTATCTTCCTTTGTTCTCTGTTGCCTGCAGAGGACAGTATAGACGAAGTGGTCACTGTCAATACAGTTTTGGTGTGTATAGTGTCACCAGCGAGATTTCAGACTCTCTGCACAGTCACGAGTGTCACTGGCGACAGGGTACTGAAATCTACATCACTGTATTTGGGTAATAGAAAAGGGGTGTACTTGACCTGTCTACACCAGCGATTCAAAAGGCTGCGTGCTTGAAGTTTTGCACAGTATTGCAAGAATATGCTAAAAATTGTCCAAAAATTTCAACCAAGTGCGTTATGTTGTAAAAAAAAAATTCTGATTTTTTTTGTTTGTTTTGTGTGTGCGACTAACCCATACAAGTGATCAGAGGATCACAGTGAAAAAACCGTAGAAATTTCACCCAAACCGTATATGACAGTGACAATGAAATTTCAGCAACACTACGGGCATGAGTATGAACACTGCAATGGCTGTGATAATAGCTTGAATGTTTAGTCATGGAATGTGTATATATATGCGTAGCTTCGTGTGAGGAGTTGTAATTGGTGGTTCTTTTTAACTTTTGCTGTCTTGTAGATCTGTCCATTCTTTGACTGCTGTGTTCTGTTTCTTTCTTCTTTAAAAGTAGTTTTCTTTTGATTTGCTTGCATGCAGCTTTGCCAATTACCGTTTTAGTGTCTGAAATGGGCAAGAGCCTGTTACACCTGTCTATAGTCTGTATACGTCACCATCTAATGAATCTTTTCCATTTGCTTCGTTGTTTTCCAAGAACTTAGTGTCACTCTTTCTTCGGTTTGTTTTTGGATAATTTTAGACAAAGTTATGCAATTGTCAAACTTTAAAACGGCTAAAGTAATTTGAAGAAATTTGGTTTCACGTAGCCAGTTATGACTTTATACTGTTAGATTACTGTGCAAATTTCACAAATCTACAGATTTAACAGATTGGTTTGTCCAGACAACTTTCACATTTTGAAGAAAATCTCCCCAAATACTTTATTTTTATTTAATTTTTTTTTTTTTTTGGTCATTGACCTGTTATCAGGTTGCTGACTTTCAAAGATAAAATCCGATGTTTTTAGTCTGACAACGAAAAGCCTTACAATTCTTGACATACACTGCTCGGTTTACAGTTGTAGTGGCTGTTTGATGCATGCCATTTTTTTTTATTATTTTTTTTACCAGCTTAGCTTCTGTGTAGTTCAGTGCGTAACATTTCCTTATTTGCGCAGTTTCTCAAATATGCCTTAGATGTAGACATTTAGCATACCCGCTAAAATAGATGGACAAGGGTTTTTTGGTGAAACTTTGCATGGCTTTTGCTAGCTGGTTAGATCCGGTAGTCGGTGTCCTTTGGCGTTGACCAGTGTCCTTGACCCTCTACATCCCTTACCTCCCTTCCCCAAAAGACAACTGTGTTTTACATTCAGAAAATTCATTCATATGCATTTTGTTGTCATTTTCTTTAGCTTTGGTGTTCGTGTTGCTCATGCTTAAAGTGGAAGATGTTTAATATTGCACATAATTAATGGTTTAATGAAAGAGAGGAAGGAAATTAATATTACAGTTGCTTTTGGAACCTGGCCTACTCAACTGTTTACTTCTACAACCGCTGAAATGTATTTAACTGACTCAATTAGCACTTTCAACTTTTGCATTTGGCCTTCAGTGCTGCATGCACAATCGGAGGAAGACAAAAGAAATGATGACCAGTGCATATATAACATTTAAGGCAGATTACGGGGGAAATTTCAAAAGAATCTAGAGGGTGCATCCAGGACTTAAGTTGGAATGAATCATTTTCGCATGAATTTTGTCCTTGCTTGATTGACACAAGTCTGCATTTTTTTTTTTTTTTTCAAATAATTTTTCATATTTTTCTTTATGTGTGTTTATATTCTGTAGAAGCACTTGTATGAGGTATTTTTTTTGTGTGAGTTACAGAATCTTGAAATTGTTATTTCTGTTGTAGTTCTCTACTAATGATACCTGACCCTACCTTTGCAGGCCTTTCGGACATCCCCACAGCCTACTCGGTGCGACAGCCAGTGGTCTCGTTCGAAATGCGTGACAAGATCGCTGAAGTGCAGCAGCGATTGAAAGAACTGCGAAAGGAGATGCAGACGCTCCGACGAATGGAACAGTTGAATCAGGAGGCCATACGCGATGCTTTCTCAGACACGCTCATAAAGATTAAGGTAAACGTCAGCAAAGTGCAGATGCCATTGAAGAGCTGCATATATGTGACCCGTTCTCACAACAGGGACCGTAAGTCGAAAATTATCAGGTTTGAGATATGTATATCGTTGCAGTCTACTGGTTATGCTGTTTAATTCAATATAAGAATGAAAGCTGTACTACTAAAATTGACGGAGATATCAGCAGTTGAAGTTGGCTACTCACAGGACGGCCATACTGACCCCCGGCACTCTTCTTGCCTGTAGTGGTGTTCGGCCTAGCGCGACTTACAGTCCCTTTCACGAGAAAGGGTCACATGTACCTCTTGAGAGCCCGAGCCTGGCCACCCCGTGCCCGCTATGTGATAAGACTTGATAAAAAGAACAAGCCACTGCACTCCAGTAAGACTAGTAGCCAGTCCAAGCCACTGTTACGCAAGTCATGGCCCTTCCCCGATGGGGCCCGCGACTGCTGCAGATTGCGTAATAGTGGGTTGGAGTGGCTTCTAGTGATCTGAAGGTTTCAAGTAAAAGAGATATTGAATGCATGTATTGCTATATCCTTATGAATATATTCATCCTTGGAATTGCAGCTCGGGCAGGGGCAGGGCCGGAGTACCCGGAGAGAACCCCTGACAATCAGCCCGAATGAACGGTGCCACGTATGAGAAGAAAAAATTATTTGCCCCGAGTGGGACTCAAACCTGACCTCTCGCATTGGTGACAGAGTCGCTTAACCACTAGGCCACCAACCGCCCCAGGCCACCAACCGCCCTGATGTTCACACTTTTTTGTCGGTATAAAGTTCATGCACCTTTATGATTGCAGCGAGTAATGGGGTCCGTGCCAGGGGCAGAGACTCAAGTTCTTCGGCATCAGCGAGTGGAGGCCAACACTCTCATACAGACCTACATGGCAGACAAAGAACGAATCGAAAAGGAACTTAGGTTTGTAACATGTTACGGTCTTACGACAGTATTCACAGTCCGCTCGTCTGGACGAAACAACAAGTTTACGAACGTAGCAGCGTGAAGTGTCTGCTCAAGAACGACTTGGCACAAGATTAAAATTGTAACCAAGGGAGTCAGACCATAAAGGACAATGTACCCTTTAGAAGCTTGTATGTACGTATGCCTTGAAGTCTGTTGTCCTTTTGCAGTGACCTGGAAACCAGCGTGGAAGAACTGCGAGAGGATGTGATAGCGAGGAGGTGTCGGGTTAACGTCAGCGACGTGGAGGGTTTTGCACTGCTGCTCAGCAATATCACCAAATCTCTGGCAGATTTGAAGAGTAAGTGTGTTTGAACTGTGATTTAAAATTTTTTTTTTCTTTGCTTCCTTTGGTGGCGTGTTTAATATTTCATCCTGGTATTTAGTCATGACATCGGCATGTCATTAGCTTAATTTCGCTTCTTTCACCTTCGGCGAGAAGTAACATGGTTTGTGCCAACACCTTGAAAACTTGTTAAAATTATGGAAGCAGAAGTTTTTGAAGTACGGTTCATACACTGATCTTGTATTTTTCAGAATATGTTTTTAAAAAGAATTGTAGTTCTTCTGCTTGTCACTGTGCACATTTATGTATGTGTGGTAGGTCGGTTCCCGGAGATCCACGAGAGTCTGAAGGGCGTGATGGCTGGGGAGATGGAGATCGTGGTCAAAGATGAAAGGTTGGAACTTTGATCTTGGTCATGATACAGTAAAACTGATGCCTTAAAGGGCTAATGTTGCTATTTTTATTCTCACAGATCATTCTGAGCTGTGTTTGTGGTATCTGTCATCACACCACATAGACACCTGAACAGTGATGGCATCTGTAATGCTGGCACTGAGCCAACAGAAGCTTACCTGATTTCATGGCAACCACACTGAGCACCGGAGTAGTGTAACAACAGTCATAGAAATTGAATGTTCAGCTGCTCACGCAGAGTGTAAACAAACATCGTATCGCATCAAGAGCTGTTGCTAATCATCAAGATAGAGTATTTGGAGCCTATAGGCACAGTCATGAGCAAATCTGTTCCAAGACACAAGTTGGCGTAGCAATGATGGAATTAGTCCTCTCAAGACAGGGGACAACTTGGGTGTGTAAAACTAGAGAAAGCATTATGTTTTTGTATCCTGTTGTGTGAAACAGGGACATTGTTTTCATCTGTAGGTGTGTTAATGTATCAACAGCATAGAACTGAAACGTGCCACTTTGTATTTCTGAGAATAACCACTTGTTTGCTATGAATACATACCTCAGCTGTACCCTAATACTGGATTATGATAATATTTGATGCATGTATAGACATGCTTTCATGCATTTTTTTTTTTCTGGCTAGATTTGTGAAGGAGGAGCCGTTAAAACTTGAGGCAGCCCTGAAGAGATGCAAGAAGTTGACAAGCACACTCTACACTCTGAAAAGGTCAGTCATTATAGACGTTTGGTCAGTTCATTTTTGTCCTGCATACATGTGCAAGAACTGCCGTTACTACGAGAGTACACTAATCCCTCTTTATATTGTTGCTCCTCTCGGTTATAACACCCTCTGAATGCCGGCATACCTGAAAACATGTCTGTATTGCCAAACTTGCAATGTTGAAGGTGCGTACTACTGTGGATGGAACTTGTGTGACTGTGCAGAGAACTCCGTCTCCATTCTGCACACCCGTTACTGTTTTTGAACAGTCATGCACAATAATTTTGATGTGCAGTGTAAATTGTCTGTTCCATGGTCCACTCACGCTATGACAGGTGTGCAGAGTAAACATGGCTTTCACTGAACTGTTGCACAGTCGTGTGCATGCACCATGGCTTCTAATTTCTCTGTAGGGTTGCACAGAGTAATGGATCTGCACAGTTGAGACAGCTTTCTCTGAACAGATGCACAGACTAATGAGTGTGTAAAACTCGACACTTGACTCAGTCATTTACAACAGTGGATGTGCAAAAGAGAGATCTTGATGTTCATTTCTGATTTCTGCTGCAGGCTGGCGACTGTGCAGGATAACCGACCCCTCCACGTGCCTTCTATCGCCATGGAGACAAAAGATGTGGGGGATGGTGAGAAGATGGCAATATTGGAAAGTATTCGTGCCATGGTGCCAGATCATGAGACAAGAGTGCAGAGTCTTGAGGTAGGAGTGAATTGTATGTGCATGTTGGTTTCATTGTCTTTTTTTTGCTGCCTTTGCCAGGAAAAAAGTAACAAGATGGCCACTGACCAGCCGAATATGTTGTTTCCATTTAATCACCTGCTGTCGTCACGGTCGTTCTTTTGTAATGCCATGTATTCGGGAGGACACACACACACACACACACACACACACACACACACACACACACACACACACACACACACACACACACACACACACACACACACACACACACTACACTCTCTCTCTCTCTCTCTCTCTCTCTCTGAATGGAAACAACTGACTGGGCTTGTCAGACCAATCTTGGTTTTGGAAGAGAGACGTCAAGTTGTTTTCTTTGAAATCTATGACGTTTTCCTCATTGGGATGACGCATAATACATTTGACGTAATAACTTTGACTCGGATACAATTCTTGCAATGAAAGCAGCCCCATGAAAATTGAAGTGTTGCTGCTGCGCAGTGTAAAGATCGAATTTATACCGGCTCAATGTGTTTAACAGACAAGTCTGCGCGGCGAACGTTTTTTCACTATGTGTTATGTCTGCTGCGCGCGCGCGCACACAGACACACACAGACATACGCGCGCGCGCACGCACGCACGCACGCACGCACGCACGCACGCAGACTTGCGCGAGCCGCGTTTGTGCATGTGCTCCATTGAGACCTATGTGGTGTTCTCTCACTCTACTATGCTATTGAGTGAGAGTCAGTGGGAAAAACAAAGCTCACTACATCAATGAAACTCCCGCTTTCCCCGTCTACAAATAGAGAACTTCCGAAAAGTGACGACACACCCCCACGTCAATCAAACATGACGTCGGCAAACTGACGCTGATACAGTTTTGCGTCAGTGCGCGTGTGCCTTTTCTGCGATGTTTGTCAGGCGTGTGGCTTGTGTAAAGGAAATGTGCTTCGAGTACAAATTTTCGAGTCAACTGACGACAACGGCTGCAGTGAATTTTTCTAATTTTTTTGTATATTTTTTATGGCACCCCAGGCTCATTATCTATGTTTAGTAGGAGCGATTTTGAGATCTAAAGTGTGTTCACCAGCACTTTCATCAGGTACGGTTTACGCCAAAAGTACAAAAGCGACAACCTCCAAAATTCACTCAGTTGAGAGTCCGTATTCATGCTATCTATGTCCCAAAAATGGAGTGGTTTAGGTAAATATTACGCCTTTAAACGCCAGAAAGCCACTTTTTTTGAAAAGGGCGATAACTCGCAAATCATGTGTGCAATCGTACCTGGATCGGGCCTTCTATTCAACAATCGTGATTCATTTAGAAACCCCAAATTTGAAATCGATCGGTTCAGTATTTTCGGAGAAATAGGCATCTGAACTGGGTTCACATGCAATGTCAACTCAGGCTCGGTTTACATGAAAACTATAAGAGCGACCATTTTCTAGTAGTGAGTCAATTCAGAGTCCGTATTCAAGCTATCTACTGCCAAAAAATTGAGTGATTTAAATAAATATTACGCCTGTACACGAAAGACAACCAACTTGTCTCAAAAGGGCGATAACTCCCAAATCACTTAAGCAATCATCACACGCTTGAATCGTCTAATGTAACATTTTGATAAATTTGGATACCCCAAATTTGAAGCCATTCGGTTAAGTATCTTCGAAGAAACGGGCCCGGACACAATTCACACACACACACACACACACACACACACACACACACACACGCACATCCACACAGACGGCACTCAGTGAGGAGGAGAAGCGCGTTCGGAACAGCATACATGCCAGCATCGATGACGCAGGTTTTCTTACGTCATTGTCAGAGTTACACTTGCATAATCGTCTCTGCGGGAGATCGGCAGTGACGTGCGTTTGTACCACAGATGCTTGCCTATGAACGTGGAAATTTTAGCCCGTCCTATTATGTTGTTTCCATTACTATGGAAACAACATAAAAAGCTGAGAGCAAATTATAGCAGCTTAATGAGCATTTGAGCTATATATATATATCTAGTTCTGTGGTTCCAGCCTCTTGTCATGCACAGTGAACCTGTTGCTGTGCTCCATGTTTTGTACATATATTTCTTTCTTTTCATCAACAAACTTTTCCCAGTACCAGTAGTCCTTTTGTACATTGTGACTTTCAATGAAACGAATAGATTTTTTTCCCCTGAATGTTTTTATCTTGAAATGCGAACCTTTCTGAAATTTGCCAGAACTTTATAGTACAAGATGCTTAAATTGTTAAGCTGAGATCTGTGTTTGTACATTTGTTTAAGTTTTTGGATTGTTTCCTCTGAAGTAAGTATACTGCAATATTCACACTGTACTTTTTTTTGTCAGCAAGATAAGTATGTTAGACATTGAGCAGGAGTTCTTCAACATTTTTGTTTATCCATTTCAGGCAGCAGACGCGTCCAGGGAACGCAAAAAGAAAATCGTCACTCAGCAAGAATCGCTGAAGTTCACAAAGTCGCTGCAGACCGCCAGCAAATCTCTCAAACCAGCGTCACATTCAGAGGATGACAGTGCAGGAAGGAGTGAAAAAGGTGACACTGGTGCGAAATCGGACTCGAGAGACAGTGCAAGGGTGAAGTCGCCTCCCCCTGAGATTCCGGCTAAACCAGCTCGTTTGCTGTCAAGCAGTGAGCTGAAAAAGTCCAGCAGTGGTAAGACTGAGAGCAACAGACCGGATTCGGCCAAGTCAGATGGTGGGTCAACATCAGCAGCGGGAGCTCCGCATGTAGTGACGATGACGAGCCAGATGTCCGACTCAGATGACATAAGTTCATCGCAGCTTGCCAACCAGCGAAGTCAGGCTCGCATGGCTTTTTTTAGTTCTCTCACTTCCCCTGACACTGCCTCAACCAACACACAGCCGGAAATTAGCAAACCGTCTTTATCCTCTGAGCTCTCGCCTTCCACCGCTAAAGCGACTGCCTCTTCGAGCGCTGCGGTACCACACAGTGCTGCGTCTTCTCTCGGCTCTACGAGCTCGTCTCACGGCAAAGCTTCATCAGGGATGTATTTCCAGGCGGTGTCACCGACACGATCGCGTTCAGCTTTTAGCAGCATTCCCTTGCCCAACAAAAGTCCGCTGCCCACGTCACCCGATGCTTCTAAGGACAAGGATGAGGGTGGTGATGGTTCGAAACCCAAAAAAGTGCCTCCACCACCACCTCCCCGCAAGAGCAGTGCTAAGTTTCCGTACGGTTTTGTTGGAGGTTCTTCATCGTCGTCAACTGTGAATGGGGGTTCCTCAGGCAGTGGGAAGCGTGACGGAGACAAGTCACCTGATGGACGTGGGAAAAAAGACACGGTCCTCACTGTATACAAGCAGCCTTCCAGCCCCACATCCCCGTCAGGGGGGATAACAGGCCCTTTGTCATCCACCCCAAAGCCCGTCACCCCGCAGAAGCCGCTGAACAAATTCCAGAAGGACATTGCTGCTGGAATCTATGCCAACATGAACCGTCCGGACTTACAGAACCAGAGGGTGGCACCAGAACGCATCATCACCAGCATGGCTTCTCCGCCCCCTGCAGCTGTCACCACTAACAGGTGAAGGGAGATTAGAATTGCGTCAGTATTCTTGTAGAATTGTGGAGTGAAATACGACTTACATTGGTTGACTTTGGCTTGAGAGCTTCAAAATAAAGTGATGTGCAGATAGGAGCACAGAACAGGTGGGGTGGGTGTCTGCACTCATTTCATACGTCACAACCGACCAAACCTTTGGCAGTCCAAAAAAGAACAGTGCATTTGGTAAATCAGTCGCCAACGATTATCCGCGATAACTCTTTTTGAAGCCATTTTCATATACCTGTGAAAGAGAAGAAGTTGTTCTGGCCTAGTGACGTAATGTATTTCGTGACGGTCGGGGTTCTCATTTTCTCTGGTTCTTCTCAGTATAAGTGAAACAAGCCGAAAACATTTTCACTGCTTTTTTGTAAACCTTACAATTCTTTTCAAAGAATATAACAATTCCAAACTAATACGTTGACGTCACTGTTCCTTGCCGTCTCATGAAGGTTTTAGGAGCGCACCTCAATTACCAAGTGTGATTATATTTGATGTCATTGTCACGAGGCTTTGCGGATGCATAGGAAAGTGGCTCCATAAAATTAAGTTATCGCCGAAAATCATTAGTGACTTAATTACCAAACACACTATATAATTTATGTACGGTAAAATAAGGACAGTAGTGAATTTAAGACTGTGCTCTGTATTGTGGATTTTTTGGATTGCCATAGAGGACCACGAGGGACCACGTGTGTGTGTGTGCGTGCTGAATTTATCTTGCTTTTTGTGGAGAACAGTTTTATATGTGTCTTTTCAGGGCTGACATATTACAGTTTCTGCATTTGTGTATCTCGGATTGTGTATATTGTGTGGTCCATCGCCAGGTGTAGTCACATGTAATTTTTTCATACTTGTGGGCATGGAGTTGGTTGCACATATTCCTGTTTCCCATTTTTGGGGAGAGTAAAGCATTTTGAATTAAACTGAATATCGCTCGTCGTGTTTTCAGCCAAGACCCTCAGTACGTGGACGACCAGGATCTGAGTGGCAGTGAGAGCACAGGATCCACGACAAGTCTCGACTCCCAGCAGGGCGTTGCCCTTCTTCGCTCAAACTCAGCGGCTGCAGACTCGGGGGCAGGCCGAAGGTCAAGGCCAGAACCACCTCAGCGCCACTCCAGCTTATCGGCCAAAGGTGGAGCGGATGAGTCAAGCCAGAAGACCAAAACTCAGATGCTGCAAGAACGGAGTAAAAAGTTGCATGATGGTGGCGATTCGGCAGGAGCCCGCGGCTCAAAGGTGTCTCAGATGAATGGACTGAATGGAGCTAAAGATGGGCACAAAACGTAGCACATACTTTCAGCAAACGCTGGATTCATTACCTAGTTCAGAGACCCTGAGCTGCTTATTCGTGGTGATTGTCAAACCACTCGGGTGCTACTACCATCACTTGTGTCCTTATCTCCCCCCCACACTTCCATGGACAAAACAGAACTGATCTGAATGAAACATGGTCAGATCCTCTCCTTCACAGAAGGACTGCGTTGCCGCTGAAATCTTCATCAGATCTTCCTGACATGGAAAATGCCTTGTAAAGAAAACTATACAAGCTTCTTGAAAATCATGGAGATGTGATGCAATGTGCAAGGGTGTGCAAGCGCAACCTGTCAGTGCTATGCTAGTGCTGAAGTCTACATGGGGGACACAGCTAGGATGCCTCTGTCCATGGTGTGTGGACTTTGGTGCACGGACTAAATATAGCGTACAGCATAGGCAGTTCAACTTAATGATGGACAGAGAAATGGTCTGTCTACGCAACTTCAGTTAAAGGCACCAAGCTGTCCTGTTGCTGCGTCGTTCTGGTTGTTTCAGTCTGGAAACCGAATGGAAAGTGTGGCCATGGCTTTTGCGAATACTCTGGTTTTGTGCGAGGTCTTGCGAAGTTAAGTTGTCCACCTCCTTGTAGCAGATGACGGGTGGTCTGTGAAGCAGAGTGATGTTGGGACAGGTACCACAGTTGGTGAATACAGGCCTACAGGCAGCATTGATAGATGCTGCAACGCTGAGTATGAACATACCGGTACCTGACATGCACTGAGTGACTTGTACTTCAGTACAGGCTTGACTGAATGTCCAAGCAAGATCTGGGGCTGCCGCAGGGCTCAGAATGGTTGTGTCCACAGAAATTTATACTCTTTCATGTTGGTTGTGAGTGATAAAATTGAACTGAACTTTATGCTCAGTGGGCATATCTATAATCAGCTATATAGGAAGAAACAAATGCGAGTTTCTCAGCTGTGTTTTTTTAACATAGATCATAACATGCTTCAAACTAGAGACATCGCATTGCTTTCCAGGATTTCAGAAGGAATGGATAATCGCATGCATGTAAATGTAAGCTGTGTTTGAGTGTGTGTGTGTGTGTGTGGTAGAGAAATGTGTGGAGATGGTAAAGTTTCATTTCACATATTATAATGGACAGGAGTTGAAGTGATTCAGAATTGCAGTATCTATACGGATTTTTAGGCATTTCATCTAACTGGAGAAATTAGCATGTTGGACCTGGAGGGGTTTTGTTTGTTTTTCTTCATTTTCTAATTTGTCTCACTATGTACTCCTTGTTTGCTGCTTGTAATTTCTATGGCACAAGAAAAAGATGCATGTAAATTTTGGCTCTAGAGGACTAATTGGATCTTGTGGTGTGGCCGGATAGGGGGAGGGGGGAGGGATCTGAACTCGTGGGTGCTGGACTGTTTAAGCACCAGCTGGAAGCCCGAAAGATTTGTGTTGGCGTTTTCCTTGTTAGTCATACTGGCCCAACAATTTTGGGAAATTATGGAAAACCCTGAACATGAAACCAACACTGCAACAGATTTTTTTTTTTTTTTTTTTAAAATTCGCAGTTTTTCATCTTTGCTTCCCCCCCCCCCCCCCCCCCCCCCCAATTTTGTGGGTTTTCTACAATGAGAGTGAAAAACTTGAAATGGAGCTTGCCCCAGATTATGCCAATTTTAAGAATGCTTCACATCACATGTCATTGTTTAGCTTGAGTGTAATAAAAAAGAAAAGAAAACAAAAAATAGTTTGCAATACGTAGAACAGATTTTCCATTTCTCAACAAACAAGTGCATGTTGTGATATACCATGAAGACTTAAGAGGTTTATTTCTTATTTGGGGATGTTTTGTATTGGGAGGAATAGACTCGGTAGACCTAATTATTTCTTTTCCTTTACCATTTCGGCGTGGACTTCTTAGACAAGTTTTCTCGAAAGACGTTTTTCCACATACTTTATTCTAAATCGGTGTTGAGAATCGTGTGCAATAAATATACAGGAGATGTGCTGCAGCTACCACAGTTTCCAAATGCTGTTTTCGTGTTGTGACCCTTAAAGTTTATATAAAATTTGTACCCTATTTCCTGCTCCCAGGATGGCAGTTCCTGGTGTTTTATACGTGTACATATCTTGCCCTGAATCTACTAACCTGAACGCGTTGTTGCAGACAATGCAAAGTTTTGCCCAGTAGTTTACCATTAGAGAAGGAATAGTAGACTTGTCCAGAAACCAAGTTCATGCAATCATTTTCAGGCAACTACATTCCAAGAAGTGTACTATGCAAGAAACAGAGGACAGGGAAATGGCCAAGTTTAAAGTTCAAAATTACGAATACCTCACTTGGCAAATTCATCTGTGTACAATCTGGAAATGTTGCAGAAGTGATTAAAAGTTTACCATTTGAGATGCCTTGTTTCTGAACGTGTGGATTTACAGCAATGACACCATAGTTTGCCATTCTTCTCTCTCTCTCTCTCGCACCCCACCACACAGACACCAGTGTTCATAATTATGTCAGAAAAACTTTATTCCAAGAACATGTATCATTTTTCCAAATAAACGACAATACACTGACAAATACCTTCACCGCCCGCTCAAAATTTTGTGTTTCAAACTACTCTACCATCGACACTGAACAGTTGTCGATTTTCCCCTCAACTTTGCGACTGCAGAGAGTAATCAGTTTTTTTTTCCGATATGATCTGTGATGGCAAACTTCGCAATCCAAACTGGTCTATATTATTTAGTTAACAAACATGTACAATCAAGCAACATTTCATGAGATTTCCAACCACCGAAATGATTGACCTTTCATGATTTGATTGGTTACTGATAACTTGATAACATTTTGTACCTCAGTTTGGCAGACAGGATGATCGACGCATGGCATATACCCCATGGTAAAAATACAGGCAACTCTTTCCATATACGCAGCAATTGTTCATTCAATCCGTGGATTTATACGAAGTTCCTTGTAACCAGCACACACACACATCATGACATTACCGATAATTTGCATTGTACAGGAAACCACTCTGATACAAATTTTACAATTATGGAACTATTTGCACCAGCATATGACCATGTACACTTCGCCGTATTACACACACACTTGCTTGGCTTTCAGTTTTTCAAAACATGACCATACTTAGGAGGTTGGGGGAAGAAAACAATGATGAGTTGGCCTATGTATGCTCTCTGATTATCTGTATGATGCTATCAAAACCCTTTCACCCATACCAGTGTGTGTGATGGCAGAACTACTTTTTGTGTATTATCGATTACTGCTGCATACGCAATATAAATAAAATTTGCAAAAGGCAATGAAAAAAAAAAGGTAGCAATTATGTAACTCTGTACTTGAAAGTATTTCATCTCCCAGGTCCTTTCTGCCACAACTAGCAGAGTTTTTCCCATGACTGAAATGAAACTAAAAATGAACGCAAAAGACGAAAAAAATTAATTGTAAAAAAAACAGAGACTTGTCTCAGTGTGTGTGGTGGGTTTGCACAGCACTACGACCGATGTACAATGCTTCAACAGTTCTTAAGGAGTGCCAGTATAGAGACAGCTACAAAAGGTTACATCAACACGACTGCTATAGTAGAACTTTCATGGTGTTCTCCGAACTTCAGTGACTCCACATCAATTTTTGACGCTCCATTTACAAAATGGATTTCTCGATTCCAGCAAAGCACAGACTCTATCGATCGCAAAGGTGAAAACAAAAGATTGACACGTGACCGCCTGTGACCATAAGTGAATACGCGTAACACTTGCGTGTCCTTCTGACCATCTACAAATGATGACAAAGCACCACACTCACGCCTCTCACTCACACTGAACAAGCAGCAGCAGTTGTCTTGACATTCACACATAATTACTTGAAATGAATAATTCTTTACATGTACATAGGGTTCCTGGCAGCCTACTGCAGGGTTCTGATCCATTTACCTACACAAAAAGTGTCTCAGTTTCCTGGCTATCAAATGAAACGAAGTAAAAAACAAAAGAGGAGAATTAGAAACAAAACTCTAGCAACCAGGTCAAGTAATTCTTTTAGTGGCCATTTGTCCAGGACAGATGGATTAGAGAAACCAGCACAATTCCCCAGCAAGTTTCTCCTATTTAATCCTGAAGGCAGTTCTGATCCGACAAGCAAGTGGGAAATTGACCAGGACAGAGATGGCGAAAATCCTGCACAATTCCACTCGATGAATCCTGCAAGCGTGGAAAGTTGAAAAGGTTCGACACCAGGTGAAAATGTGCCCTCTCTCCTTTTTCCAAAAATTGTAATTCACAGTGACTACGGTCTCAAGTGTGTGGTAGCATGTCCCACAGTCACACAGAGTAGAAGAACGAAGTTCCTGCAGCAGGCTCCCAGGGTTTACTTGTTGGCGAGACCTCTTGCATATCTGGCCTGACAAGTCAGCGCTTTAAATTCCTAATTCCTTTCGCTCATTCCTACCAGCAGCACTGAGCACGCTTTACAACCACAAGTGACCCGCATCGTCACAGTCCACTGACTTTTCCGGTGCAGTGCTCTGGCACGCAAAGTCCATCCTGTCTGAGCTACATACACTAGACTGGCTGGTGGCACTCGGAGCCCTTTTGCAAGTCGATGACGGAGTCACGCACTCCACTGAATATAACAATCACAGTCTCCATTGCAGAATATAATGTCTTCAGTTCCCACACTGTCCCTCCAATGCCAATCAGGACTTCTTGGCTGGGTCACAACCTGAAAGTAGGAGGTGAGACCAGTATAAAAATACAGGTCAGTTATGGATTGACTAACACCACAAAACAGCAACATCCAACAAAGGGCAACATCCAACAAAGGGCAACATCCAACAAAGGCCAGCACAAATATTTGGCCACGGCTGGGATTGAAACTCATGACACTGAAAGTCCAGCACTCCACTATTCGGCTATCCCAGCTCCCCAAATATGAATAACAATTGACATGCATGCAAATGGATCACGAACGACCATCTCACTATAAATGCTTGATTGATCTTAATGCGATACAACCTGGGTGGAGGGTGGGATGGGGAAAGGTGCATGGTGAGGCCGGCGGTCAAAACGTGAGACTTACAGCCAAATGTGTCATTTGGTAGTGAGTGAAAAGGAAATCCTGCCAAATGATCATGAGTAATTACTTACGCATAGGTCTAAGAATGATGTAGTCGAGAAGGTCGGACAGGGAGACGATGCCTATCACCTTCCCATCCCCATCAGTCACCACAAGCCGATGGACCTGAAACAAATGGACATCATTGGTGAACATCTGTAATATATATATAACAATTTTAATCTGTAACACTGTGAACAACAACAACAGTGTTTAATAAATGTGAGTTTGATTTATACCCAAATGAATCCAGTACTACTTTCAATACTTGGGAGCAAAAAGAACTAGTCTCTTTTATCTTGTTGGGAAGCGCACACTTCATCTGTGTAAATATACAAACTATGATGAAATCACTGATACTCCGTAAAACCTGAAAGCAGCCCGATATGTTACACAGTAATTCGGACTGCAGTCTGACGGAGAAAAAAAAAAAATGATCTACTGTATCCCTCACCCTGACCAACCACAAACACAAATCCCCTGCTGTGCAAATACACGTCTCCGACCGCAAAAACTTGAAGACGGCCGAGTTGACTGCCTTGTGAAATTTTCACACAACTCTCACACATTTTGAGAATGTCCGAAAGAAGTCTGCAGTGCATGTCATACTGTGGTATTCACCAAATCCAGTTACTCCCGAATTCCAGGACAAGAAAGTACACGTTTTTCAAATTACCTCCCCTTGTCCATATGAATATGTATCTCCACAACCCTGCATTTGTGTCCATACAGTCTCTACTACCCTCCACAGTATTTGAAAGACCAAGAGTGCGGTGAAGAATGTGTCTAGTGGAAGATTCTCACCTCTGCCCTCACGATCTTCTCCATGACGTCCTGTACCCTGTCCTCCTCATAACATGTGGCCACGCCCTCGTACGTCTGCAACCACAGCCAATTACGTTGTTTAATTTACAAAACATACCACAACGAAGTCAATTTGCAAGCAACTGAAAGGACAGCAGCAGTACATAAGCAAAAAGGTCAGCCATGTGCCTCTACTAACTAAAGAAGCCAGCCAACCAACCAACCCACACAAAAAAAAAAAATCTGATTTTTCTTGCTACATGAAAAAGTCAAAAAGTGACCACTACGAAAGCATGAAAGAATCGTTACTGTGCTGTCATCTAAGGACTGACTTAAGCCATGTGTGCGTTCAGTACTCACACAATAATCCACTTCACCCTGTAAGAAGCAGAGATTAAGATCCTATACAGTCAAATGTGAATGGTTTTCCTGATAGCCCACCGATACCATCATTACTAGCCCAAGTTTTAATATACAGAAAAACTAGAGAGGCAGAAGCCTCCATGGCTCCCTTGTGACACAGGTCAAGGTCATTCACAAATGTATGTTTGTAGAGCTCTTATCACTATCCAGTATCATGCTAAGTGATGTGTCTGGCGCTCTGAGTTCCTGGCAATATTACAATTTTCCCCGAAAGAGTTTGTACAGCCTTGACCTTTGGTCAAAGTCATTCAAAAGAGATCTCATCAATGTCTATCATCATGCCAAGTTTGATGCCTCTAGCATTTATAGTTCCTCCGAAAACAGTAATGTTAAAATTCACGACAGCTTTAATGACCTTGACCTTCAGTCAAGGTCATTCAGAAAGGTAGGTCTCATTGCTGTCTATCATCATGCCTCGTTTGGTGCCTCTACTGTTTGTTGTTTTGGAGAAAATGCCAAGGTTAAAGTTTCCAAAAAAAAAAAAACGCTTGCATGACCTTGACCTTGACTAAAAGTCACTGAACACAGGTATGTCTGTAAAGGTGCTGCCAATGTCAATCATCGCACATAGTTTGATGCTTCTGATTCTTCTAGATACTGAGAAAATGCAAATGTAAAATTTCCGAACAGACTGTTTCAATGACCTTGACCTTCAGTCAAGGTCATTTAAGATGGTATGTGTGCATAGGTCTTAACACTGTCTATCAGCATGCCAGGTTTGGCACCTCTGCTGTTCATGGTTTCTGAGAAAATGCCAATGTTAAGGCTTCACAAAACTATCTTGTATGGCCTTGACCTTGACAGAAGGTCACTGACTACATGTATATCTGTAAAGTTCTTATCAATGTCTATCATCATGCAAAGTTTAAAACCTCTGGCATTTGTAGATTACGAGAAAATGCCAATGTAAAATTTTCAGAGAGCTTTAGTGACCTTGACTCAAGGTCATTCAAAATGATATGTTTTGAAAGGTCTTGTGCTAGTCTATCAGCATGCCAAGTTTGGTGCCTCTACTGTTTGTAGATTCTGAGAAAATGACAACGTTAAAGTTTTCTGCACACACACACACACACACACACACACACACACACACACACACACACAGACAGACAACGGAGGGTTAATACATAGACTCCCATTGTTACACAAGGGAGCCAAAAATTGTTAGTGCTTAGTATCACTATGAAAGTGTGCTGTAATTCTTTCTGATGAAGTGTTTGTTGTTTTTTTGTTGTTTTTTTTTATTAGTGACGTGTTGTTAGCAAACCTGTGGTAGCAATAGAAGGTTGGGGAAGTGGGGGCTCCCATAAGGGGGTTTGGGAGTGTGATGGGGAGGGGGGGGCGGGATGCGGTTAGTGGTCAGAATTACTGTTGAGATGTGAAAGACCGAAATGAAGAATGGAAGTTTCTGAAGTGCCTAGTGATGTTAAAACAGGAGAAAACACAAAAAGAAAATAGTAGACACATCTGATGTTGGGAAATAATACCTGATGACGTCTAGGATGTGCCTGATAGAAATGGCATATTCCACTTTCAGAGAACTGATGCATGAAATCATGAGTGCAATGTTACGGACAACCATCACAAAAAAACATGTTACGTTTCAGTCGAACGGTTACCAGTTTTACTCACAACTACTGCTGAAGACTTGCACCCAGCGTGAACAGCAAAATGCTACCCCCCTTCCTCGAACTTCAGATTCACAGTGCGGGTCAGTTTAAAAAGTGAACAAAGCAGTGAACACACCACTTATCTGTGGCAGAAACGGACTACTGAAACAAGGTTTAGCCAGCGGGACACACACAGCCCGGTGCAGCACAAAGGCATACACACCTCATCATTCTGGCGATGTTGCAGAGCATCGTTGACTGTGATGTCAAGGTTGTTGTAGGTCTTCTCTGCTGCCAGGTTCTGGAAAACAAAGTAAAAATAAATGACGATGATGTGAACTGGAAGGTCGGCGGGTGTACCACAAAGGACGAGAATTTGACTGGCTGATCTGTCGACTAGGGCATGTTCTCATCTCAGAATTCAGACCTCTGATTTGTTCATTGAGGCATGTACATGTACTTCACTTGTCTCATTGTCTTTCAAAATTTAAAGCAGCAAGGGATCACGTGGAAGGAAGAGACAAACCCAGCAGTGCTCACAAAATCAAGGGTCAGCTCATCTTAGCATTTAGACCAAACATGGACCCTTGGCTATTCATCTCAAATTTCATCAACCCATATAGAATCTCCAAAGAGTCATCTGAACCAGAGAATCCTGGACTGCATAGTTCAGAAATCACTTCCCTGGAGTTCTCAGAGAGAAGCCAGTGCCACTCTCCTATAAAAAGTACCAGATTCTGTCTTCACCACAACTGGTAAAATGAGTCTCCTATGAGCCCTGTTAACACTTCACACCTGTGCAAGCAATATGATTAGAGGTGACCTGCGATAATTGTGCTAACTCCACTTACGATGACATCAAACTTGGCGTAGATGTCGACCACATGTCCATTTTCATCCAGCACAGGCAGGGCGGAGATGCGGTTTTCCACAAAAAGATTGAGTGCTGTGATCAGTGGCATGTCCTTTGTGGCCTGCACACCAAAAATACTCGCTATCCATCAAAACTGCTGATAATGCATGAAATGTCAATTACATAAGCGCTTCCCCCCCCAGCTGCTTGGATCAAAGCACCACAAAATGAAACAAACACCCAGCGCGAAGGGTCAGCTCAGCTATTCAAGTTCCCAAATTTGGGAATCCATTCATTTCTAATTTCTATGGGCTAAGCATTTCCAAAGTGAAGGGGACAGGAAGCCCCAATACCTAGAGAAAACCCCTGCTGATCAGCCCACACACTAATGATGAGAAATCCAACTCCCAGAGTGAGAGTCTATAACCCTGACCTCTCCCACATGGCCAGTCATTACCACTACTCCACCTGCAGCCCTCAATACTGGGAAAAACAAAGTAACCTATATCTGCAGCTTTTCAGGAAACAGCTGTGCTGCAAGTGTTAAACTCTAGCCTCCTTATTTTAAGATCCTGATAACTAACTGGTCATGTGCGGCCACAATCATGAGCAAGCTGTTGCTGGCAAAGACAGACCTACTTGCAGGAATCTGCAAGCCTTCCCCTTATCTCCCTTGACCTGCCCGCACACATTACACGGCAACGCCCACGTTCCAAAATTATTTTCAGCCCATGGATGTGCAGATAAGTGTGTTAAATCTCTTTCCAGCCAGAATCCTGGCAGCCTGATTAATGTTCTTTTATGACACGTCTGACACTGGCAGTTTTAGTGATCTGGCAAGCGAGCGGCACAGTTATGGCCACAGGCTGGCTATAGCAATGCTATACTTATATATACTCACCGTTATGACGTTATCGTATGTTCCAATTTTCAGTTCCTTGAGGGTTTTGCTCATGAAGCTGGGTCTTGGAACATCTTTGATCTACGAACAAAAGAAAGGTTTCTATCAGCTGCTTGCTCACAGCAAAGTCTGGTGAAACAAACATCATGCTGCCCTAGAAAAACATGACAAATAATCATGTGCGCTGCTAACTAATCAAATAATTTTCATGTCATTCACACATGCATCTGATAGTCAGTCTACAACTGCAAGGCCAATCCTGCCTAATCCAACTCAAAGTTCATGTAAAAGTTATAAGATGGTAAATGATAAAAAGCACTGATGAAACACGGCAGTTTTCTTTTACTGCAGCTCAAGCGCCAACAGCTGCATCATAATGCCGACATGAGTTGTAAAATTATTAATGTTCAGGGTCCCCACACCTCTACCGTCATTGGAACAATGCATTTGACAGGTGGTTAAGCCCTTCGTTTTTCTGATCACAGAAGACCTTTTACTCACATAGAGATGTAGAAAACGCAGGATGCGTTTGTGTGTCAGGATGTAGATGGCGTTGCCAGTCGTGCGGTCCACCACAGGGAGACGATGCACGTGGTTGTCGATCAGAGCACGTACAGCGTCGAACAAGCTGGCGTCGGGGTCAATGTAGACGAAGGACTTCGACTGCTGGTTGAGCACCTCTGCAACAAAGAATGTGAGTTCACAATTTTCACATAAATAATAATAATACATCATATTTATAAGGCGCCCGTCTCTGAAAAGCAGACTCAGAGCGCACACACACACACACATGAACATGGACAGAGGGACCCAGTTATCTATGGAAAGGCCTGACGAAACAGGTATGTTTTGAGCTGTGACTTAAAGGCTGACAGTGTGGGAACATCACGGAGGGCAGAAGGCAGTGAGTTCCAGATTGTTGGGGCGAGGTAGCTGAACGCGCGTTCGCCGGTAGTTTTCATATTCTGCAGAGGAACTTCGAGAAGTTTTTCATCAGAGGATCGCAGTCTGCGGGAGGGCTGATAAGTAGAGAGTGCAGCTGACAGATACTGAGGTAAGGATCCGGTGAAATGACGGAAAGCAAGGATGGCAAGTTTGTATTGGCAGCAGAACTTAACCGGCAACGAGTGGAGTTATTTCAGCAGGGGTGTCACATGCTCACCCTTACGCCCATCAGCACGCTGTCATTTACACAGAGGAATCTCCTTATTCCTATACTGCTATTAGATTGATATAAATGGTGATTTGCAAGCTGAGGAACCGAAGGACTGACACTCCACCCACCCCCGATTTAAAAAAAAAAAAAAAAAAATCACCCACCAGGTAAAATTGTAAGGGCTGTAGATACTTCTTTGACATATTGATATGGAAAAGTGGTGCTACTGAAACTGTTAGATGAATCACGTTAAAGGCCCCACTGCAACCATATTTTAGGCTCAAAGATCGTTCTGAGCTGTTTTGGTGATGTCGAGCATCTCACCACTAAGACAATGTCATGCACACAAATACATGCACAGACAGACTTGCATTCAGCTGACTTGAGCCAAAACACAGTAGCCAGAGGCACTGTTGCCGACAACAATCGACACACATGGTGGACGTCATTTATGATGGATGATTCTTCCTCACCAGCTAACGTCGGCATGTTCTATTCAGAGCCCTACTAATCTCCAAGAGGCTATTTCGGGTGGACAGGCGCAGTTACACGTGCAACTGTTCCAAAGGAGACAATTCTCTGTATGTAAAGCCATGTAATGGTAGCAATGGGTTCTTTCAACCACCTGAGGCTGGTACTGTATCTAGATCAGGGTGGGCCTAACAGCGTGCAGGCATGTGTGCTCTTTCTATTTATAGCCTGAAAGCAGATCAGCTGCCAGCCCAGAAAAGCAGCAGGATTACCCCAAGACCTTTGTGAAAGACCTCCCTCACATACACGGCTTGCCCCCTAATGCCTCTAAACTTACACTCTTCTCAGAACATATAATACATGTACTCCATTAACATGACCAACTTTCCTGAGCACTGCCGAACAAGGTGTTGCTTTGCCTCACGAGACAACCACTGATTCACGAGCAGTGCACGCGGTGTGTATGTATTATACGTGACAGACACACAACTTCTCTCTAGCCCGTAGGCTGTAATGGAAACAAAGGCACATTGTCCTACCTGTGCAGGTTAATATCACCACCACTCCTGAACATTCCCCCCCTCCCCACACACACACCTTAGTGGGCTTCTGTCTCCTTCAGCAAGGTCAGGACAATTAATGTAATGCATTAGGTGCACATACAGAGCTGTTGGTTCCTCCCATGTTTCTCCCCCGAGTAGCTGACGCAGGTGTTAACAGGTAATGTATTACTTGCGTGCACCTCCGTGCACTTCACGTAATGTGCAACGAGGGAAATATCGGGTTCGCATGAGAGGCACGTCATGAAAGGTGTTTTAGAGGACAAGATGTGACAAATACTGTGGCCTAGTACACAGTTTTGCTTATAGTTCCCATGTAAAACAAAAATCAACACAGCTTTTTCATATTAACTGCCATGCACTGTTCTGATCTCCATGAACTGGGTGTGGTTGTTTCGATACTTCTAGCCCTGCATATTGCCCATACGTGCAAACGCAACCGTAAATCATGCGCGAACGGACAGATGGAAACCCCTGCTTATTAATCCTACAATGAATCTTGCGCAGACAGACAAGACATAACCCCCTGCATATTAACTGTGCAAGCAAATGCAACCACACAATATGTGGAGCGATTAAAACTTCTGCATATTAAACACACGTTGTGTGAACACAATCATGAGTTGTGTACGCACAGACAGATGGAAACCCCCTCATATTAACTGAACGTGTGAATGCAACCTTGAATCGTGCGGACAGATGGTAACCTCACCTCTCCATGTCGCTATCTTGTGATCCTCGAGCTCATCCATTCTGGCCTGAAAGCAGAGAAAAAGATGGTGGTGTCAGACAAGCAGTTAATAACACTCATCTCCTGGCGCGCTTGTGAACGCTTGACTTCATGTGATGCACCCATCTCGGAAAACGGGAAGCAAGACTGCAAACAGCCGATAGTCATGCAATATGAACGGTTCACTCACACGTTTTGTAATCACTCACTGAAAAGGTGTAGCGAAAGAACCTGGCTTGAAATGAAAACAGCTGTACTCAGTCAGATGAAAATGACGATACTGAGCAATATGAAATATAATTCAGCATCTTAATGCAGATGTTTTTTGGTATTACAGCACTTCATGAAGGATTGTGATGTCCTCACCTACAATAACTGCCAAGTCAAAACGCGAGTTTTTAACCTGCTACAAAATGCAAAGCAGTGATGGATCACATAGAAAAACAAAATAAAACCCAAAACAAAAAACAATCTCTGACACATACTAACAGCCACTGGTTAGAGTTTTACAAGAAATTGTAAGAAAAGGAAAAAAAATAGCGTTTATCCCAAAAAACAACCCTCATCCAAATTCAATCGATGAATTCAATTTGACAGAGGTTAAAGACCATGCATAAATTCCTATTGTCTCATAATCCCTTCCAGTTACGAATACAATTGGACAACTGTCAGATCTCTGTGACGAAAATGCCATTCCAATGTAACAATATTCCATGCCAAAAATTAAATGCCTCTTAGACAGAATGGCAGTGGTGCGTGGTGCATACAAGTGCAACAGAAGTGCTTTTGGCTGTTAGTAAATGCACATAGAATGATTATCAGGAAGTCCATTTGTTCGTTTGAGGTTTACCGAGAACGGGGATTTAAAGAGACAAAAAGAGAGGGCAGAAACATATCTCAGCAACGAACTGCGACAATGGCACATCTGAGAATGCTGGGAAAAAATAAACGCAGGTAAGAAAGGGGGGGGGGGGGGGGGGGGGGGGGGGGGGCTGGAGGGAAGAGAAAGAAATGACTAGCTGAGACTTTGTAGAGATGTGTGCATATTTACACCATATATATTACATGACACACACGAAGCAGCTTGTGCACAAAAGCTTCAGTACGTACCGATCTGGTCAGCAACATTGATACATGTTTACACGAGGTGCCCGACATCACAATCATGTACTGACAAAATCAAATCGGTCCACAAGTTGGGTGTGTGTCACAAGTCTTACATTACCATCCAAGACCAAACCCATTTCACTTCTCAAAAAGTTGCACACGAAAGTTTCACACCACTACAGTATTCCACTACAGAGGAAGTCACTCAAAGAGTCTACCCATTTCGCTGCAGCGAGAGGGCATGAAATGTGCATTGGGTATTCATCCACGAAACAGCTGCTACAACTGTACCAAATTACATTTCCAGTCTTCAGTATAAATTTGCAGCAACCAGCAACCAACACCTGTTCATGGGGTCTAAAAGGTTTTATCACATAAAAAAGGAAACAGTAATGACTGCGAAGTGGTTTTATCACAGTTATACATGCACCTGTGGTAATTAATTTGTGGTAGTTCACATTCCGCCAATTTCAGAAACATCCTCAATACATCATACCCCTTATTGAAAACCCAAGTACGCTATAGCCATTCCATACAGTCTGCACACATACACCAGAACATGTCCCACATTTCTCCTCAGTGAAAAACAAAAAGGACCGCTTCAGACCCAGTACAGTGTTTTGCTTAGTACAACATCTATTACACCACTAAGCTCACAAGAAAAACTCAATGAGAAAGCAATTAATGAAGCAGAAAAACTCAGTATGAATACCACCGTGTGACAAGTACACACACAAACAGAAAGAAACCCTAGTTTGTATTTGTACAGTACAGCCACCGAGAAAGATATATATATCTGATGCTGCTTTAGGTCACATTATCAATTCCAATTGCTAACCGATATGCGTTTCACTACAAGCGATATTTCTAGCTCTACATGTCCATTTGACTATGACTGCATGTATACCTCATTGTAAAAGCAATCTACTCCTGTCTACATATTGGTACACAACACCCCTCGTCAAAACTGGTCACATCTCATGACCTTTATTTGATGGGATCCCCGTTTTCGCAAGAAAAAAGAACACTCACAAAAAAGACTGCAAGCAAGTTTTCAAAAGCTGTTGGTTTGACTACCCCCCTCACCCCCCCCCCCCCCCCAAAAAAAAAGCCAAACCAACCAACCAACAACATATAACTGGTACCTGCCATGTGCGTTCTATGCGACAGAAAGCAGCATGCAGAAAAGGGAGTGAGATTTCTACACACACACTAAAAAAAAAGTTACTCCTACAGATAACATTTAAGGCTGACAGAAAGCAGCATGCAGAAAAGGGAGTGAGATTTCTACACACACACTAAAAAAAAGAAAAAGAAAAAAAAAGTTACTCCTACAGATAACATATAAGGCTTCAGGCAGCAAGCTTAATTGTTGTACACCACTTCAGAACACGGCCAAGTTTGGAATACTGCAGCCAGCCTTGTCACCATGGAACAAGATTTAAGACGACAAGTCTGACTCCAAGAAGCCCAACTTGGCCAGATTCTCGAGCAGAATACAAAAATTGACACTTAACCGGCATGGGCGGCGCCAACTTGTCGCTGGGAGATGTGGGAGATGTGTTCTAGAGCGGAAGAAAAAATGTTTAATTCTAACATGAGAGCGAGTCAACTGCCATTAGTGGATGAAACACACTCACACCAGCTCAAGCAATGCGCAATGACGATGATGGGACTACAAGGTCATGACCTTCAATGCAAGGTCATGACTTTCAAGACAAGGCCATTGTTTTGGCTAGATCATGACCTTTAATATAAGGTCATAATCAATAACACACGGTCATGACCTTCATACGCTAGGACAGTATGCTTGCTTGTCTGCTCAACATACCAATCAGAAAATTGTCATTTTTTTGTGTGGTCTTATGACCTGAATGTTACTCTGTGTGTGCGTGTGTGCATGTACACATGTACCAATGCTCTCACACACACACACACGACTTTGCAAGACACCGACATTCTTCAACAATCGTCTGTGCAACAGCATAAAGCACATCCTGTGCGAGTATTGGTACTGGTAACCTACAATTATACTCCACTACCAGCCCCCGCAGTGTAGTGGTTAGCACTTCGAACTATGGACCGGGAGACCAGGGTTCGAGTCCCAGCCGAGGCAAGCGGGATTTTTCCTACCTAGGTCGGCTCCTACCCAGAGCGGGTGTGCTATGGGCCCAATGGGGAGGCTGTTGCCACACAGCCGAGATTTACCCACTTCACGTGTGCGACTCTGGGGGTGCTTCCCTTGGTATGACATGTCTTATGGCGTGGATGATTACATGGCCGGCACCGCAGGTGCCGTAGTTCCCGGGCCTGGTTAATGGCGGGATATTTATGACAGGAAGCGTGGAATGCGGCCCTGTCCCGCAGTCCCAAACCATCCGGACCTCCATACCATCATCTTACCATCATCCTCATCTCCATCATCATGCCTAGTAAAAATTGCCCCAACTTCCGAGCCCTCCGTGGATTCCACCCATTACCAGGGAGGAACACCACTGGAGCCGGCAAAGAGTTGTGGCAGCAAAAAAAAAAAAACCAAAAAAAAACTCCACTGTAAAATTTGTACATGTGAGTATTGCATTTGAAATATAATATACAAAATGGTGTAAAAAAGCAAATTCACAGCAGGTCTGTGTTAATTTGCAGCAAAAAAAAAAGGAAAAAAAAACCATTATAATTTCCATTCTGATGCATGACTATTAGGCATCTGTCCAAAAAATAACAAAGCTCTAATAGTGTTCATGTGTTGTATCAAAATTGCATGGACATGGAAACGCGATCTGCAGAAGTTTCTTTTCTCTAGCTGATACACAAACATACACCCACTGCAGCAGAGTACAGGGTGTGGAAAAAGAACAGTACAACACCCATTGCGGCATGCAAACTTACAAACTTATGTATAAACACTTTACACATCATCTGCTTGTGCCAAGCTCTACCACGTAACCAGCGACACTCTGTACACTTGTCTGTCTTTATTTCTACCAGCGACACTCTGTACACTTGTCTGTCTGTATTTCTACCAGCGACACTCTGTACACTTGTCTGTCTTTATTTCTACCAGCGACACTCTGTACACTTGTCTGTCTTTATTTCTACCAGCGACACTCTGTACACTTGTCTGTCTTTATTTCTACCAGCGACACTCTGTACACTTGTCTGTCTGTATTTCTACCAGCGACACTCTGTACACTTGTCTGTCTGTATTTCTACCAGCGACACTCTGTACACTTGTCTGTCTTTATTTCTACCAGCGACACTCTGTACACTTGTCTGTCTGTATTTCTACCAGCGACACTCTGTACACTTGTCTGTCTTTATTTCTACCAGCGACACTCTGTACACTTGTCTGTCTTTATTTCTACCAGCGACACTCTGTACACTTGTCTGTCTTTATTTCTACCAGCGACACTCTGTACACTTGTCTGTCTTTATTTCTACCAGCGACACTCTGTACACTTGTCTGTCTTTATTTCTACCAGCGACACTCTGTACACTTGTCTGTCTTTATTTCTACCAGCGACACTCTGTACACTTGTCTGTCTTTATTTCTACCAGCGACACTCTGTACACTTGTCTGTCTTTATTTCTACCAGCGACACTCTGTACACTTGTCTGTCTTTATTTCTACCAGCGACACTCTGTACACTTGTCTGTCTTTATTTCTACCAGCGACACTCTGTACACTTGTCTGTCTTTATTTCTACCAGCGACACTCTGTACACTTGTCTGTCTTTATTTCTACCAGCGACACTCTGTACACTTGTCTGTCTTTATTTCTACCAGCGACACTCTGTACACTTGTCTGTTTTGTTCCACTAAAATGATTACGACTGTACTGGTCTGGAATAGGTTTCACAGCTACATTTACCTACGACAAAGTTGATTTTAACAGGTCACTTGTGAAAAAGAATAAAAGTCAAAACAGAACTAAACTTGGGAGCTGGAGGGTAACTGAGTGATCTGTCAGGCAAATATAGAACTTTTCAAACTGAACAAGAACACAGCCATGTCATTAAAAGCTAAACACAATTTCAACGCTTTGAAGCAAAAACTGTCTGCATTCACAAAAAGAATTTTGAACTAACACAAGGAGAAAATGAAAAAAAGAAAGAAGAAATTATTCTCACATTTGGAGTTCTGTAGTACTTCTTGAGGATGTTGATAAAATCAGTGATTGTAAGCATTCCTGAAACAGAGGAAAATGCCACATGCCGCATGTACATACACGTCAACCAACAATTCCAATGGATCCAAACACAGAAGTCACTGACTGGACACAAATCACAACAGACCTGTCAACCAGAGTAAGGTCAGCATTTTAGTTTATTTGGCTCTATAATATCAGGCTTTATTGAAGTTTGCCAGCAATACAGTGGATGGTGTGCGTAGCGAAAGTGATCTAAAGAAGTACAAGCAGTACTTGATACTGACCTACGTAATCCTGTTTTGCGCTGTCCCAGAGAGGTGCCGCTCGCACTCCGTTGTACACAAGGGCAAAAAATGCTTTCTTTACCTGTTTCAAAAAAAGAAGTCAATACATCAAACATGTGCAGGGCTTATAATAGTAATGCAATGCGTTGCTGCAATACTTTTTAAAGGTGTTCCAATTTAAAGTCTCAATTGCAGTTGGTCTCTCGGGGAAGGTAGCGGACATGGGGAAGAATGCTTGCACAAACGCACACAGACCGAGATCTCTGAATAAGTGCATCTTCGTAAGGATTTCACTGGTGCGCGCGCGTGCGTGCGTGTGTGTCTGCCTGTCTGTCTGTAAGCGTGCATGCCTCTGTAAGTGTGCATATGAAAGAGAGAGAGAGAGAGAGACTCACGTTCAACTGTGTGTCGAAAATAACCAGCTTGGCACTTGTTGGAATGAGGTCGTAACATTTGTGGGCACGCATGAACTTTGAATACACCTGGTCTTCATTTTCATCTGCAACATGCAACAAGCAGAAAAGAAACATCAGTTACACGGTTTTCTTCAGATCAGTAAAAAGATCATCTTGCAACATTGTGCCAAGTGAAATGATAGAAATCAGCACGCAAGCATGTATCACAGTGTTTTTCAAAGTGCATCTTTGTGTCTGTTTTCCCCAAATAGTGCAACTGTACATTAGAATGCATCTATTGTGGTACTAAAGTCAAAAGAAATTCTAAGTCTGTGAAAACAGATGTGAAACATTACTTCTACAGTCCACATTACACGCTTACACAAAACTAAAATTTTGAATTACTAGACCGATACACCTTGTGATCTACAGATTTTGACTGAGTCATGTATAGTTTAGCATCTCCAATTTTGATCCATGGTCGCATATTCAATTTAAAAAAAAAAAAAGGGGGGGGGGGGGGGAATCACCTCCTTATCAGATACAGAGAAAATGACACTGCAGGACCCCCCCCCTATCCAATCTGTGACAGAGTAAATGTATGTACAGGTAATAATCTAGTCGATCGGTCCAGCCTATTTGTGTTACCATTTTAATCATTTGTGTGAGCCACACCCAGCCCGAACATTTCACTTTGCGCTGGCAATCAATCGAGAAATACAAAACCGAGTGGCCGCTCAATAAGAATTTGCGTACTTACATGGTTTGCCCATTATCTTTTCTTTTGTTGAAATTTTCCATTACATATTTGTATCCCACCACACAGGCATGCTCTACACATTAGACGTTTATCGCACTCAAAGTAAATAACCAGAGAAATGCTTTGAACGGGCTAATCCAACTTATGTTTTGGAACAGTTCTCTTGTGGATGCACCTGTATGCTTGACATACTCTCTCTTGATGATTAGTACAGCTCTTAATATGATAGGATGTTGTTCACACTTTGCGTGAGCGGATGAACATTCAAATTCTATGACTCTTGTAACGTTACTAGAGCACTCAGCGTGGTCACCACATCATCAAGTACGCTTCTGTTGGCTCAGTGCCAGCATTACACATACTGTCACTGTCCAGGTGTCTAGTGGTGTGATGATGGAGACCACAACAACAGCTCAGAGCGATCTGTGAGCATAAAAATAGTAGTAGCATTTCCCAAACCACTGCCCATCCCATTCCATGCCATCATGGTCACAAAGTACTGCATCAGTAAGTAAGTAAAAGCTCATCCTTACAGTGCAAAGCAGAAAGCAAAATGATTTCTATGTACAGATGATTTCTCCATTTGAACTCACACCGTTGTCTTCGCACGGGGATCTTGGCTCGCACCAGGTAAGGACGATTGTTCCTGATGATTTTAATGAAGCCGATCATGAACACCGTGAGCACACGGACTAAGAAACTGTCTTCCCACATAGCTCAGCGGTACACGTCCTTATCTTGTTCATCAATATCTCAATGTACACATGCTGTGATTCTTTCCAATTCTGTCCACTGTCACGATCCTGCAGCTGATTTTTTCAATGAGAACTGGGTTCAGTCATGCTCACACTGGTGCGACAGAGAACAATCGGAACTCTCAGAGTTACGCACACAAGGGCAGAAAAATACTTCACATCTTCAGTGTCTCCAGCACAACCACGTAGAAAATGTCTCGAACAATTTGTGTGCTGCTACTCAATGCCTTCAAGGGTCCCGGGTTAATGTCCTCATGAAAGAGCTTAACAGTTCACGACCACATCGGGTAGGACCTTGTTCAAACTTCTGAAAGACCTGTACCATGGAGAGTTAGATACTTAGGGCTTAACACTGTACCATGGAGAGATACTTAACATCTTCAGTCTCTCTTAGTCCGACAGCATATATATATATATATATATATATATATATATATATACACACACAGTGAATATTGCTGTATATAATCTATATATATATATATATATATATATAATATATACATATATGTCTACAGCAATATTCACTGTGCCAGCTACTTCACACCAGACACGGCCTCAGTAATGATCAGAGTCAAAGGTCCTGGCTGGAGAACCATTATTACATGTAGTTCACGGCCAAACTGTGCAGGACCTTGTTAATAACTCTGAAGAACAGGTACCATGAGTAGTTACACACAAGCCCATCTAATGACCTCACATCTTCAGTCCCTAACAGTCCAGTCAAAAGTGCAATGCAACGCAGGACATGCAGCCGGCAGTTCACCGTCGGACTGGGACACGCCCTCAATTACCAGAGTCTATGTCCTCATTAAAGAACCATTATTACATGTAGTCAAGTTCACGGCCACGCAGAACCTTGATTAAAACTCTGTACCATGGAGTTCCACACAAACACAAGTTAACTGAAGTTCACATCCTTCGGCAGTCCAGTGGAAGGGTGTCCGTACTGCAACCAAACCGTTTAACACTGAACCAAAAGCCGGACCGTGACCCGTCCTCGAGTCAATGTCCTCAAGAAAGAACGGATAGGGTCAACACTGATAATTGTAGGTCAACAAAGGCAGATCGGACCGGACACAACGGTTTGCCCGGATCGGCCAGACAAGAGTGAGTTAGTTAGTTATTTGGGGCTTAACGCCGCGCAAGCAAGGCCAGACAAGAACTTATCTGAACTGAAAAGTCGGTCTCGCGTGAGTGTATCACTGTATGACCTTACTCTGACCCTGCCCTCTCAACTCTTCTTCCGTCAGTGCCAACGTTATAATTTGCCGTTCCAAAACCTACCTGCACAGAGGTCAAAAGGTCTCTGCGAGGCAGCAGTGGTGCCTATGCCTATCGCGCGGTCAATGACCCGTGAACAGTCTAATCTACGAACATGCCTATATGCGTTCTTTGTACACGAACGGTATCTGGTCAGTAAACATTCTTCCCTTCCGCTGTAAACATGGTGTTTACCTAGATTTAGGTTTGGGCGGCTTGGAGGTAGGGGCGTGGCTGATATGGGGTAGCGGTGTGCGTGTTTGCAGACACTGCCTGTTCCGGCAACCCACTGTACCTGCTACCGCGTTTTTCTGTGAAGGTCAAGTCGCAAGACAGGCCTTTCGGCACACACGTACTGTATTCAACAAGCGCACTCTTCAGCTCCTTAGGAACAGCCAGTGAACCGCGTTTGCTTGATCTCCCGACAGCCGACCTGACCAATGTTGGCAAAACTGCACGTCAAGGTCAGGACAACTTATCAGTTCTCACTGATGGTGCATGGTTTCTAACGGAACACACGCTCACCGACATAGTACGTAACGCCGGCAGCAAACAACCCTGATCCCTGGCTATCACTGAGGACTGATCTCAGACAGACGTAGGTATGGTACACGTGTAGCTGTTAAGGCTCGAATGTCACGAGTCCACCTGTAGTGTGGGGTGGGGTGGGGTGGGTGTTGGGAGTTTGTCCTTTTCCACGTATGCCGGGTGATACCAAAGACGGGGCAACGAGAAAAAGGCCAACATGAACATCTGGCCGGCCCCAGCCAGGCCGGGATTCGAACTCACGACCCGAGCACTGAGAGTCCAACGCTCTACCATTCGGCTATCCCGGCTCCCCGGATGTCCACTCTTAACTCACTACGTACACTGATGATGTGCTTTGCAGACTGACTCAACACTTCTGCTCAGTGGACACCTATTTGCACGGTCTGCAGAAATTGCAGCTCAAAAGGAGTACTATAATAATATCCTCAATGAAAAGGTACGGCCGACCATAATACTCCAAAGTGCTGGTAACAACGCGACAATCCAGCAGCAAAAATTATCAAAGGGAACTGGCGACAGTTCATGCGACATAAATCACGCCAAACCGTTTTTATTAGTCGTGTTCCCTTCGGACGCCACACACAGCCACAGGTGAGAAGGAACACAAAAGACAGAAACCGGTATTGTGCACAATGTACGCACAACAGGAAGCGCATTGCGCAATTCGGAATTTTTTGTTGTTTTTTTCATCCTCGGGTTGCCTAAAAACACCACTAGCGTCCCGGAGTGACCTTGGCCGCAGCACTGGCGCTACCTGAACACCTCGCACGTTCCTCGCGTTCGGCAAACAACGGCGCCGCCACACTCCATCAAATTGTTTCAATCTCTCTCTGCTGCAGCAACATAAACTGAAAGCCGATGGCAAATCGTTAAATCTCTTCCAGCAGCGACGCCGGGCGTCGAGAACAAAAGAGTGGGTTTAAAACAAAACAACAACCAAAAAAAAAAAACCTTTAAATGCTGCCAAGGCAAAACCCAATCAGCTGAAACGCCAAATGCCGACTGTCTGAAAAGTTGACAAGCAGTCTGGCTCTACACACAATTTAGCACCACGCCACGAGTACTCACGCAGTGTTTACAGGGAGACACAAAAAGGAAATGCCGTGCTCAAATCAGTTTTACGGGCTGAGCACTGCCATGCAGACAGCCGAAGCTGCGTTGCAAAACAGCCCCATCTGATAAGTTTCTTGGCACCTCTAATTGGAAAAAGGCGCTTTTTTTTTTCAACCGGCGAAAACTTTCCTGTACACGTTAACAGCCAAACACACCACCATAATCAGGTCAATCCACTAGTGGCACGAAAACCACTGGAAACCCTACGGAAAAAGTACGATACTACCACACAGCACATACATATATATATCTAAGTATTAAAATGCTGCCTGATACTGCTAAATGTTTCTGGCAATGATGAATGTAATGGGCACATGATACCCTGGCCCAGAAAAAAAATGCCCTGACATTCAGTACCGTCCTCCGTGAAATGAGTGGCTGATCATGTCATTGCAATCGGCGGCAGCTCCCATAAAACATTCATGCCGTTCACAAGCTAATGCCCAGGAATCGCAGATAAATGGACCATGACTTCCAGAACGGTCCCATACGCCCGCCACCGCCTCCGTTACATTTTATAATTTCATGCCGTCGTGATCGCAAATTGACATATTTCGATAACGCTGCATTTACTTCGTCCCGACGTGGTTTCGGTCCGGGCGAAGATACACGCGCCCGACCGAACTGTTTCGATGTCGTCCCGCGGCGTCGGCTAATAATTTTACTGTCCGCCAGTCGGTTTGGTTTACCATACGGAACAGACAGACGCAATACGTACGCTTCACCACAACGTTCCCTTTCCTCGAAGCCTGAAGTTTGCGTCCTGCCATCGACCTCTCCAGAATACTGGCCGGGTATCCACAAAAGTCCATCGCAACGACGATACCTTCGCTGAAAACTCGGCTGACGACTCCCATCGACCTTACTTTACCATACTACACGAAGGTCGAGCATTTTAAGGGCAAAAACGGTTGGTACTGCGTAATCTGGCCTCTATTCCCGTGATGAACCGTCTGTCGTCCAAAGCTGCGATACAACAATCGTTTGTCATCTCCGTCTCTCCAATGGGTGGCACGGTGGAGTAAAAAAGGCCGTGTGGTACAGCATGTGAACGGGTTTTTGCATTTTGGACTAGTGCGACGAGGGACAAATGTGACAAACGTGATGAGTGTGGCCAAGCAATTAATCAACTGTACTTGTCATTCTATGCATAATCAGTAGCGGTGCCCAGGAATTCACACGTTGGTTCCTGATGCTTCCCACTGTGTCTCTGTGTGTGTGTGGGTGTTGGGGGGGGGGGGGTTATCGTCCTTTTTCACCACATACGAGTGATATCCAAGACGAAGCAACGGGGAGAAGGCAAGCAGAAGCACCTTCTACACTTCAAAAAGCCTGCACTAATGTACGTGGCGATGCACCGCGGCAACTCGCTTCCCCCATGCGGAGTGCGGTTTTAGGGCTTAACGCTTCTCCCTGGAGGAGCAACCCCAATTTCCAGAGAGCAATAATACAGTTTAAAAAAACAAAAACAACCGCAACGTGTATGCATGTACTGCCGAAATAATTATGCGAAAGTAATGGTACAAAAAGTCGACACAAAACGTCAACACCGTTATATGACTAGGAACATCCGCATCACGTTCTCTGATGACTGATCCAGATTTTCGACTCCTTCCGCGGGACATGACAACACTCAAACCCCCTTCTTGTGCACCATTGGTCGTCCCCCCCCCCCCCCCGACGCTGTGCTAAGGGCAACTTGCTAACAAAATAGTTTCACTTCTCTAAAAATATCCTTCTTTGCCCTAAGAGTTACCTCGCGGATCGGGTCGGACGTGATAATATTTGCTTTTCCAAACCAAAGGTCTGTTTTTGGAAGCAGACAAGAATTCCGACGCACAGCTGTTTGCTTAGGGAATGCACGCCGTCAGCTACAACTACTCATACAAAACACATTACTCCGCCAAACACCTTTCATCTGTGAAAGGACATTTACCGACAGAGCGCTTCCATGCTCTACACAACCCGCGTCAAAGCAGCATCGCTGGAGACGGCCAAAGGGAATAATTCATGCTGCACCGTGCTTTTATTTCCACAGACAAACACGAGTGTGCACACCCCAATGCAGAAAACGAGGCTGTCGCAATATGAAATAAAACCCGTTTGCTTTGTCCTGTCGCCTCCATTGTGTGGTCTACAGACGTGTGTGGAAGCAAGTCCTGCTTTATGTTGTACGGCTTTGTAAAGCACAGCATGGGTCATGCATATCCGCTACGATACCAGGTCCTTGAGCACAGCAGGTAGCCTTGAACCGTCTTCAGATAAAGAATTGTGGGAAACCGGTGCCCGAGAGGGATCGAGAGCCTGGGGAAGAGGGGGCAGAAAATGGCGGTGGTGGTTGGGGATAGAGGGGTAATTCCTATACTGAAAAGGTCACGTCTGCCTGCACCTGCCGGCATATTCTAAACAAAAGAACCTTATCCCCCCCCCCCCCCACCAAAAAAAAAAACCCAACCAAAAACCAACAACAAAAAACAAACAAACAAAAACCCACAGAGAAACAAACCCGCTCGGAGCCTCAAAGAACAAACGACTTGAGTGACTAGTTCAAGGGTGGCCGTGCCTGCAGACAATGACTACCACAAAAACACGCCTCCATGACCCCCTTTTACCAGAACAACTGACAACACGGGAGATACGAGAGGAAACTGTTCGTATGCAGTGACAAACCGATGAAACTCCCCGAAGAAAAGGAATGCATCAACAACTGCCACAAGTCACTCCCGGCTAAAATGTCAACGACCCCGGGCCCGCTGACTCAGTCACTGCTGATGTCACGGTCACCAACTGGGCAATGTAATCAAAATTAATGCGCTCTGTCTAACAATGCGATCCTCGGCGATTCTGAAATGCGGACAAATCCACAAAACTCACAGACGAAGCACACCACAACACGAAGTCTCGCTTTCGTTCTTTGGCGTCACAGCAAACCGTGCGCACACACACACAGACGCCGGAAAAGAACAATTTGCAGCCGCTATCCCGAAAACTTCTGAAGTCACCCTGACCGCGTGCCGTATGCTGCTGGCACATGGGGTAATACACAGTGGGGTAATGCAAGCCCACATAACACCCCAGACTGCCTGGCACCAAAGACCCTCTAACGATCGTAGTAGGGTCTTTGCTGGCACTCTAAACGTTTGCCGGTGACATACACTCTGGTGGATTTACGGCATCACTTCATTAGTTATGGCCTGACCAGCGGGGGGTGACGCTGTTGTCCACTCATGTCGGGTCCAAACAACGGATCTCCTTGTCTGCGCAAGCTTGACACACAAAAATATGACAGGCTTCTCTTGCCTTCACCGCTGACACAGGAGGTACGCTACACGCACGCACTGAGGTAATGCAGCTCGCGCCTGCTTCATGCCCCCTTGTTAACTCTGCCTCCACTTCCTGAAAACTACATCTTGTCAGCTCGTCGTCACAGGGGCAAATGCCAGGGAAATGTACACCCACGAAGCTGAAACGGCGAGGGAGTCGATGTTGGACTCCAGCCAATGTATACCACTAACCTGTACTTTGTCAGTACTGCACAGTAGCCGGAACAAAACCGCCACGCTACTACGCTATCCGCCATCAGAGATACTCGCACAAGATTACATCCACTAAAACTGACTCAAACACACAGCTTTATCACAGCGAACAAAGTCCGTTTGCGGGAATGCTAACCAAAACTATTATTCTCTCTCAACCCACGGTACAACTGACCGGTTACAACCTGTCCACTCTTCGATGTGCCCGGGTAGCACGTGAGTTTTATAGACGGAGGGGGGTAAAATAGGCGAGCAAACACTGTTACAGCCACGAGACCCGCCATCAATCAGTTACGTACGGGCACCGTGTAGAAGTGCCGGTGTCCGAAATAACTTGATCTGACCCGTCGGTCACTCACCCGTACTTTCTGCGCCACTCTCTTCGGCCTGCAAGCACTGCGGCAGGAGGTGCGACACGCTTACCCGCATACTGGCCAAACTGGAGGCGAGATGCATAGCAACCGCTTCTATTACACAATGAGTCAGAATGTGCAGTGTGTGCTGGGGTTCCAAAGCAGACCAAGTTCGTCCTTGGCCTAGTGTTTCTGTTTTCAGTTTCTGGTGCCCTCTGGGCATGGTAGCGGCGCAGTTAGTAGTACGTGTCTTGTGTTGGCAGGAATTACGTGCAGTCACGCTAAACTTAGCCTGGGTAGGGTTGTTTCCCCTGCACGACCGGCGCACGTGAAAATCGTCACTTTTACATTGGCGCAGTAAAATCTGCAACGCCGAGGGTGTGGGTGTGGGGAGGGTGTGGGTGTGGGTGTGTGCTGGAAGGGGTGGGACGGGGGTAACATCACCACCACAAAGCAACGTAACTGAAAGCTGTCACCCCCCCCCCCCTCCTTCACTGAGTTGAAGCAGGCGACAAGGAGACACAGGCTTCGATAACATGAACTTGCCATGATGCTTCCTCCCTAGTCAAAGTCAAATCTGGCCTGTAACAACCAGGTACCCTCCTTACCGGCCTGGTATTCATGAAGCGCGTTCAGCCGCTGGAATAAACGCTTTTAACTCTAAACGGGCGCATAAGAATGGATGGGAAATTGCAATTGTTAATTCCCCCCCCCCCGGCCCCCCTCTCGTTTAGACGTACACGCGCTTTTCCTAGCTACCATGCCGAGCCTCCTCTCCTCCACAAAATCCCTCCTTTCCCTACTATAAATTCAACATCGCACATTCCACATTACTCAGGCTTTCGGTCATCAATGCCCACTAATTCCCTATTTAGTATAGGTAAACGACAATATAGTGCGCCCATTACCGCCAACGTTATCTCTTGGCGCCCTGCCAAATGTCCTAATTCAAGGCCGAGCGAACAATGATCCCATCCCTGTCACTCACTGTCCGCCAGCGGTTGGCCTGATGGGAGTCGGCACAGATGACCTGACTGATCACCCGCCAATAGTTTCTGCTGACACAGTGCGGGCTGATTCCAGCACTGAAAGCCAGTCAGTGCTCAGCTGCGCCACAGTGCGGGCTGATTCCAGCACTGAAAGCCAGTCAGTGCTCAGCTGCGCCAGAACACTTTACAACTCTTCCGCTTTGCGAACGCCAGCTTTATAGTCTGAAGAATTGCCTGTCAGTGTCAAATTATGGAACGGTCTCATGTGAATCCATAATTGACGAACTAACGTCACTGTGGGACCCATGGGGAGATGGGGAGGCTAAAGAATAAAGTACCTCGTTTTCTAGCCGCCATGTTAACTTTAACAGCTAGCGCTGTACTACATCCAACTCAAATACAGGTTTTTTTTGTTGTTGTTGTTGTTGTTTTTTTTTTTTTTTGGGGGGGGGGGGTTGTTGTTGTTGTTGTTGTTGTTTTTAAATGTGTATTCTCCATCGACTTTCACAAAAATTTTGTACGCCGTACATTTCCTGTATTCGTTTGCCCAACTCTCCAAGCAAGCCCTTGCGCGGATGGGTGGGTGTTTCGGAGTTTAACGTCCTTTTCCACCACGTACGGGTGATATCAAAGACGGGGCAACGAGAAAAAGGCCAGCACAATATTTGGCCCCCAGCCGGGAATCGAACTCACGACCCGAGCATGCAAGCTCATAAAACACACCTAATACCATGTCATCTACACTGATGACGGAAAGCAATTCCGAATGTTATTTATTCTGCATCCATACTTCAACGGCCAGTTACGAAGCCCGTTTACCCTGTCGCATTCGTGTGAGTCACATAAAACTTATGTTCCACTCCGACTTTCTGCATGCACCTGACTTACACGTTTCCGCATGGAACATGTTTTGCTACGCGCTGCCTTTAAATCACTGTCCCCACGATACGTCCACTCTCTGTCTTCGCATGACGTATGCACGTGACGTTTTCAACTAATCTCCAGCTTGCAAAAAAATTACAACAAGAAGTCTACATCACCACCAATGACGCATGCTTTGACGTACTTTCTGGAAGTGTACACACTTTATCATACAATCGCTAGAGGTCATAGGCCCCCACGACACTGCGCGCATGACATCAGTGTAATGCTCCAGACATTACGCGTACAACGAAGTGCACCTGTCATCCGCACAGACGACAAACTCACAGCGGCGGTGTAATGTCTGTTCAGTAGTCCCTGGCTCTACGCAAGATTGTGCAGCAGAACCATCTCATGCTTCAGCCTCAACTTTCTCCTCCAATCTGAGGAGATCGCGCGCTGTCCCTTACCCGCGCTGCGCACCAGAAAGCATGATTCTTCGGGCTGAACTCCAGACTGAGAACTGCCTCTGGCCACTTTCGCCAACAGGTATGACGAAAAACATCGCAGCCCTTTTGGCGTAAAAATCGACACTGCCAGCTGTTGCTCCGAAGGATGACGTCAAACGACCGTTTCACTTTACGTCAAACGTTCATTATCATACGGAGTTCTTACGCGGACGGTAGCTGTTTCGAATCACCTGGCACTAACAGAACACTATGCACTTGTTCTGTACTCAGATATACCGGTGACCTTTAGGGACGGAGTCAGTCAGGGCATTTTCTGCTGAGAAGGGGGCTGCGGCTGCAAACCCATCCCATATGCCACCCACGGAAAGACGCGCTATCTCGTCTGGCAGTCATTTTAATCCCAATGTGTCTCGCGATGACATCATTCGGTGCTCTCTGCGTGCAGTCACAACAATTTTCCCCACGAACACAGACGACACTCGGTCAAAAACTGTGCTCAAGCAGACGTCGGGGAACATCGGTCGATCGGCCAGAAAAGACATTATTTTGACAAAAGGAACTGTCTGGACAATAATAGTACTTACAACTGAGCCTTGCCATACCAATTTGCAACTTTCACGGCAGTCCCCCCTATACCTCCCCCCTCTCCCCATCCCCCAGTGATGATTTTCTCCCTTTATTATTTTTCTGACTAGAATAAAGAACTAGAGAGGCAGAAGCCTCCATGGCTCCCTTGTGACAGGTCAAGGTCATTCACAAAAGTATGTTTGTAAAGCTCTTATCACTATCCATTATCATGCTAAGTAAAGCGTCTGGCGCTCTGAGTTCCTGGCAATATTACAATTTTCCCCAAAACAGTTTGTACAGCCTTGACCTTTGGTCAACGTCATTCAAATGCGATCTCATCAATGTCTATCGTCATGCCAAGTTTGATGCCTCTAGCATTTGTAGTTCCTCCGAAAACAGTAATGTTAAAATTCACAACAGACAGCTTTAATGACCTTGACCTTCAGTCAAGGTCATTCAGAAAGGTAGGTCTCACTGCTGTCTATCATCATGCCTCGTTTGGTGCCTCTACTGTTTGTTGTTTTGGAGAAAATGCCAAGGTTAAAGTTTCCCCAAAAAACGCGTGCATGACCTTGACCTTGACTAAAAGTCACTGAACACAGGTATGTCTGTACAGGTGCTGCCAATGTCAATCATCGCACATAGTTTGATGCTTCTGATTCTTCTAGATACTGAGAAAATGCAAATGTAAAATTTCCAAACAGACTGTTTTAATGACCTTGACCTTCAGTCAAGGTCATTTAAGATGGTATGTGTGCATAGGTCTTATCACTGTCTATCAGCATGTCAGGTTTGGCACTTCTGCTGTTCGTTGTTTCTGAGAAAATGCCAATGTTAAGGTTTCACAAAACTATCTTGTACGGCCTTGACCTTGACAGAAGGTCACTGACTACATGTATATCTGTAAAGTTCTTATCAATGTCTATCATCATGCAAGGTTTAAAACCTCTGGCATTTGTAGATTACGAGAAAATGCCAATGTAAAATTTTCAAACAGAGAGCTTTAGTGACATTGACCTTGGGTCAAGGTAATTCAAAATGATATGTTTTGAAAGGTCTTGTGCTAGTCTATCAGCAAGCCAAGTTTGGTGCCTCTACTGTTTGTAGATTCTGAGAAAATGACAACGTTAAAGTTTTCTGGACACACACACACAGACAGACAGACAGACAGACGACGGAGGGTTAATACATAGACTCCCACTGTTACACAAGGGAGCCAAAAACGCACACAAGCACACACACGAAAAAAAAAAAAAAAAAAGGGGGGGGGGGGGGTCCGGATCCCTACGGATCCTAGGATACCCACACTGCATTTTCCCCCTGCCAACCAGCCTCTTGCGTTCTCTCCCTTGCACGCTAGTGCCCCCCCCCCCCCCCTACCAGTCCCCCTACTCGGCGCAGCACCTTCACTTGTCAAGGGAGGGTTGGAGACGCGCGGAAAGTAATTCGAGAGAATCTAATTACCACAGACGACACTCGGTTCAAATAAAATCGTGCTCCACTACGAACAGAAACTGGAGTCTACAGTTGCTTTCCAATTTCGTTTCATCGATCGGCCTACATCTGACTTACCTAGGTCTTCAATTTCCATGTGCTCGGCGGTGTCCGATTCCACACTCAACTGCAAGACAGAAGAAAAGAAAATTAAATCGACGCGCAGACAAAATCGGGTTTCCACAACGATTTCTTGCAAATTCACATCTATGTGAGACAGACATAATTATGGTGATGATAAGACAAAACAGGTCGGGTCGTGGGGGAAAGGGGGGGGGGGGGGTGCATGAAATGGTTCAAATCCAGAAGTACTGTTTATCAATGATGTTAAATGTATCAATGTTTAAATCCCGTGATTCACATTGCCCCCCCCCTCCCCCCCGCACGCACACACGCACGCGCACACACACACACACACTTTTTTGTCTATAATTTTTGTTTTTCATTGTTTGTTCGTTTGTTTGCTCTGACGATCAAGGGCAGACTGACTGCGAGTTTTATCTGAATCAGTGGATCAATTTGTGGGGTAGGTATAAATTATATAACCACCAACACCCCATCCTCTTTCGCCTTTAAAAATTAAACCAGGTTCCTTTTTTTTTTTCCTTTTTTTTTCTTTTTCTTTTTTTTTTTGGGGGGGGGGGGGGGGGGGCGCCGACAGCTGCAAGTGTGAAGTCTTGCAGCCGCTGCAGTCATGCGGATATAACAAACACAGCCAGACTACTCGAATTCTGTCATGTCTACAGGTCCCCTGGTCCCCGGGGATGGGGGCAGGGGACTGGAATAGGGCAGCAGGATGTAATCAGCGGCACGCGGCGGATCAGTCACGTTTGGTGTCGTAAATCCGGATCAACGCTCGCCATTCCTCTAATGAGTGGCGAAGGAACCCGACTACAAGCACGCACGTTTTACTCTGCCTCAGGCCAAAAAAAGGGGGGGGGGGGGGAGGGGGACAGAATCACCGGTGATCTCTTCATCAGTCTCAGATGCATTACCAGAAATCAAACTTCCCATCCAGACTGGCTGTAGTTTCGCGAAATGTCCCTGGAGCGAGTCAGGAGACAAGATGCTAACGTATTGGTGCGCAATGGTGTCTGTCTTCCACAAAAGGATAGCGACACTTCATCGACCTAGCGATACTTACGGTAATGGATAGATAACAGTTACTTCTGTCAATATGACGTGGGAATGGATTGGACCCGAGGACCCCGGAGGAAAGTTGTGAAAGAAAACAGTTATACAGAAGCCAAAGAATACTATACAGATTTTGATGTGTAACTAAAATAAAGTCTCACACACACACACACACACACACACACACACACACACACACACACACACACACACACACATTCTCTCTCTCTCTCTCTACAAATCATGGTACAAAATGACAGAGTAAATCAGCTAACACTCAACTAGCATCAACACTCCACCTGTGCTTGTTGTAAAAATAATGATATATGGAAGCAGAGAACAAATCGGTTAAAACTGCAGTCGGCATCATCACCCCACCTGTGCAGGTCAAACAATTACTTTGTGCAATACATCACAGGGCCAAAGAGTCGGTTGTCGTGAGAGTGGGATATACCTCAAGTGTTAGTAGACCGCATATCAGCCTTATTCCAGTATTGTTAGTTGAGTCTACTTGTAGTGAGGTTGTGGATCTATACCCAAAACCCACATGTCCAAACCGCATATCTTCGTACTACTTCTTAAATGTACGTGTGATCCTTCAAACGTGCTTCATGCAGACTACAGATCGGCTGTACATGAAAGGGCTCTTGCTAGCTTGAGCGATAAGCACAGTGTGGGGGAAAAGAGTTTGAAACAGATAATATACAGTTAGCTACTGTTGCCTGTGCGAGTTTGAAGACATACAAAAGCAAATTTGCCACTATCTTGTCGTTAACAGCCTGCAAATTATCTCCCTGGAGGCTCAAAATGAGGAAATTTGGCACTGGTCTGAAATTTATGGGAACATGCATATTACTCTGCAGGATTCGAAAAAGAAAAGAAAACTTAGAAAATGTATTTTTAAGTCCTGCTAGGAAAACAAACAAACAAACAAACACACTAAAAAAAACGATAGAACTGAAACTCATAACATCAGTAAAGAAAGTCTCTACTCTACTAGCTGATCATAGCAGTTAAAAGGAGGGATCAGATGCACACAAAGAGCTGGGGATTTCTGAAGAAGACAGAAGAGAAAACAAACATGCATCTAACACTACTGATTTCAAGCGATCATCAAAGGCTGTTAGTGCACTGTTCACTCAAAACCCACCGCATGCTCAAAATGTCAGTAAATTTGCACACGCTCCACCACCCAAAAGAGTGCTATCACACTACAAGGTTACATGAAAGTTCATTATCACACAGGTTTTTTTTTTTTTTTTTTTTTGGAGTGTGACTCTAATGTAGAAAATGATTGATAAAACTGTACAAGAGAGGGCCAGACAGAGAGCGTATGGTACACTTTGCTGCACATGCTCTCTGAAAGGACTGAGAGTATGTCAGACAGTGGCTGGGGGGGTGCACGTCGATTATGATGATGAGAGTATGATAGTTACCGAACTGCCTGTTCTGGACCGGTTCTGGAAAAAGGACAGACAAGGGGACACAATTTTATCACATTCAGGAGCAGCCACACTGGTGCCGCGCCGCAGACATCATAGCAAGTACACTGGGTTGAATGTAGACAGGGTTGCACATTTAAGTCGGTCCCAGGACATTGACCTATAAAAATTTCAAATGTCCTATTTTTCCCACCTCAAGCGGACATTTGTCCTATTAATTTTTTTTATTGCCACTAAGTGGCCAGGACACTGTGTCCTATCACTTTGCTGTTTCCAGGACACTTTGTCCTATAGAAGCTGTGGAAAATGTGCAACCCTGTGTAGATAACATCCTATTCATCATCGCTCCCCCCACCCCCCCCCCCCCCAAAAAAAAAAAAGGGGTGGGGGGGGGGGCCCAAACACTTGTATTTTATATGACTGACTAGGGGATTATACATCCAGTGTTTGTGATGAGTGTGCGTTCCTGCGCGCTTGTCTGTTGGATAAAAGGTGGATGGGGGTTGTGGGTACACGGCGTGTGTGTGGAGGGGGGGGGGGGGGGGGGGGGGGGGGGGGGTGGCTGTGAAGACCTACAATATTTAATGAGATGCACAAATGACTGATGACTGACACTGGACCGAAGCAGCGGGTGAAGAAGGGGTCAAGTGAAAAGCATCTGAAAAACAGTGTAACACATACATCTACAGTCTGGGGGCTTTGTGTCCAAAATGCACAAAGGATGAAGTCGGTGGAGTCGCTACCAAGCATCGGTACATGTGATCCCGCCTTCAGTATATGAGGCGTCTGTTAAATTAGTGGCAAATAAACCCCAAATGTCAAACTGAAATAAAATGACAAACCAAACCAAACCAAGCACGATTGGAGAAATGTAAACATGGCAGCAGTCTCCGTACTCGTCTGCTATTTAAAATCATTATACTGCTTCAGAGAGAGAGAGAAAAAAAAAAAAACCCACACAACACAAAAAACGCAAACGTTTATGCTAAAAAAAAAAAAAAATCTTAACTTTTCTGCACTGCTTTCAGAATAAAATGCGTCAAATAAAATTCTTTGTCTAGTCTGGATTTTCTGAGTCATCGGATTTTTTTTTTTTTTTTGTCTGGACTAGCGTCTCCTGTGGCGACCTTGAACACTGCGCACAGAGGTGCTATCGATCGCGCCGGAATTTAGCAAGGGTGTAATTATAACAGGTCACTGTCACAATGAACCCCCCCACCTGAGACCACCTTTCTCGTCGCTAATTCACAGTCGCTGTCTGCAGAAAGCGGAAAGGGAAACTGGAATTTTGTTGGACGCGCGGTTGCAGTGGACTGCCCAGGGAAATCTATGTAAATTAATATGGAACAGTAGCTGTATTGTTCTGATGCATTTTCCTTGTCTAGAACATCAATTACAGACTTGAAGACTTTATAAAAAGCAAGCCTGTTGTAATCTTATCACTTGAACAGGCCACTTCCATGTTTACTAAGCAGCTTATGTTTTGGGACGGTTTCGCTTGAGTGCGCCTATACGCTCGAAATACGCTATCTTGATGATTAAAAGAACTCGCAACGCAATATAATGTTGTTTACACTGTCTTTGTTTCATGACTGACTGTAAAACTCGCGCAAATTTCAAAGCAACAACCGTTTCATTTTGATCTGACGGCGTTTCACGCGTATACAGAAGTCTCAAGTGAACTACAGCTAGTCACTTCTGGAGAGGAGCCCTCTCAACTCGGCTGCCTTATAACAGGATTGTAAATTCGAGGCTATTTGGAACAACTTGTACTATGGCGTGCGATGACAAGAAGGTCTCTCCATCATTTTATTCAATTATGAATTCACTTTTTGGTAGAAGGGTGTTACACCTTAAGACTGGACACTTGGGCAATGGTTTATGGCTTGCATTGACTGAAAGAAAGTCCTAGACAAGAAAGCACGAATGACGCATAATAATGGGGATTTTAGAGTCCTAGAAAAGAAAGCGCCAATGAGGCATGTTAATAATAATGATGGGGATTTTAGAGTCCTAGAAAAGAAAGCGCCAATGAGACATGTTAATAATAATAATAATAATAATAATGGGGATTTTAGAGTCCTGGACAAGAAAGCTCCATTGAGGCACAATAATAATAATGGGGATATTAGAGTCCTGGACAAGAAAGCGCCAATGAGGCATGATAATAATAATAATAATGGGGATTTAGATTCCTAGACAAGAAAGCGCCAATGAGGCATGTTTGTAATAATAATAATAATAATGGGGATTTTACAGCTCTAGGCACTAAAAAAAACCCTGCAACATTTAAACAATTATTAGAAACAATGGCAACAGGTTTAATACTGCATGGGCTGATGAGTAACCCAGAATTTGGGGGGGGGGGGGTGTCAGCTGATGCATCCTCGTCCTAGGTAAACACACTGTGCTATAGTTATCAGACTGAGGCCAGATGTTTCTCAAGTCACGCTAGCGTGAGTCACCGAAACCTGTTGTCAACCGCATAACTCTATGCAGGCCAAGGCAAAAAACACGGTGAGTGATCCTGTTTGTGGCCCAATGAATATGAACCAACCAGCAAGGTACTAGTACTTGTTACTGTTAGGTAAGGCGAGATACGGTATGCCATGGCAAAAAAATCATACGCTTGAAACATGAAACAAGGTTGTTCAGGAAATGACGTGTGCAGCATCGCATGCCAGTCAATAAAACCAGTACCTGTCTCATAAACCTCCATCCATTTCCAAATCCCTACGGAAGAAGAAACGACCGTTTAATACGAGTCATAGAAGTTCCAACTGCAAATGAAACATACAGAGCACAAGTGCCTTCCGAAACTAAAAACTAAAAAACAACGCAAAAGTGTAATTTCTCAAGCAATGACATAAATGTGCGCTACTAGTGCTCCAGAGCTATTTTGTTCTGAGAGATCGATAATTCTCTCCGGAGGGAAAAAAAAAAAAAAAAAAAAAAACCGAAAGAAGGGGTTACCGTACTGTCCCCACGCCATTCGGCCATTAGACACGCAGAAAGGTGGAATTCAGAAAGCCTGACGATTTATTACTTGTGCCGTCTGTTTTCTGCCGAACATAGCTTAGCATGTATCCTTCATGAGGGCAGTAGCACGAGCGCGAAGCTCGGAGGTGGCCCACGAAGAAAATAGCAAAATGGAACTAATTTTCCCTACAAGCTTCTAAGTGAGAAAGAAAAAAAAAAAAAACCCTGACATTTACAGAAGAGAAATATCCCTAGCTGTTTTCGTCCCTCCGTGGCTGAAAGCTTCTCTGCCGACAAAACCGCGGTTGGCAGTCGATTTTATTGAACAGCCCTGCCTGCTGAGTTTGGCAACTGCTGTGGAATCCGTGTACACGCCAGCGGCTAGAATGTCGACTGAAAGTAATGAATCTAAAATGGTAAAGTGGAATCCAATGTAAACCTACCCGAGAATGTGATCGGCTCCGGCACAAAACGTGGCTGAAGTGATCTTTGTCTTGTATTTTACTCGGCTCATGTCTCAGTGCTATTGCTAGTACCTTTGGTTCACCATGCATAAACACTTTCAGTTTTATTTTAAAACTAACAATTTTGACAGTTAACAGTTAAATAACAGTTTTGACAATATGACGGTTATGGTTAAAAAAAAGAAAGAAGTTAAATCGAATTTTTTTTAACGATCTTCACAAATCAGCGGTAAATGTGTCTCGTTCAGCACTGATTGTCTCGGCTGTTTTACAACCCTTGATATTTCCAAATGTCACTACGATAAACCAGTAAATGTTCACCATGAGCCAACCCAACGATTATGTCTAAAAACGTTAGCAAAGCAAAAATTATCCCAAACCGCACATGACTGACACATCATACTGGAAATGGGGATTTCGCATCAAGACTAATGGGATGACTACCTTCATGAGATCTGATTTGTAGATGATGGCGTGAGTGTGGTCGGTGAAAGGTCCTCGCATGGAGCTGCCCGGGGGTGCGGACCGCGGCTCGCCTGACCCTTGCCTCAGGGGTGAAACTGCAAACACACACACAAACAAGAACCCATCAATACTAATCTTGCTTACCGCTGATCTTTCGTTGCTGCTATAGTGTAACGTTGTCGGGTGTGAATGAAAGAGTCGAAAGCGGTTTCCTGAAAAAGCGACGTAACGGGCCGAAGTTTATGGTTAGGATACTAGACGGAGTACAGTTTGGAATTAGCGGGTTTTATTTTACAATGTTAGATACAGTTGTACATAGGAGACAGTGACCAATTCAGCACCACTAAGTTGACATCAATGTCAGCCCTTCCTCTCCCCGAATTCGGGAACCTGACTACTGATGAGAGGCAGAAAATGAAACGTACAAAGCACCTGGCTTTGCAATACAAGTACACACACACACACACACACACACACACACACACACACACACACACACACACACACACCAAAACTAACAGAAACAAACCTCAAACAAGAAGGACCCTAAACAAACAACTTAATAAAATAAATACTATCATTATCTTGGAAGGCTTTTAAGGGCTTCGGATGACTCTGCAAATGACTAGAGGAAAACTAATGGCGGCTTTCGTCTCGCTCTATGCGATGACAAGCTCGAACTCTCTTCACGAGTTCACCGTAATTAACGTTCATCCCTCGGCAACTCTGCAAGTGTCATCTTCACACTGAGCAGAGGACGCGTGCCTCCCAGCGCACAAATTACCAGTGATAGCTCCGACAGGGACCAAAGCCCCAAGGGGTTTAAGAGGTTACACAAAGGTTAGATGTCGGATAAACCACGCCTTAGAACTGACAGAACTGCTCAGACAATAATTATGACAACGGCAGCGAAGTGGATGGGACTGAAGCTGCCAGGTAATAACAGTACTGTGCAGAGAATTCCAGACAGTGGCCTTACTAACGAACCGTACACTGCGGTTTGGCAGGCGCGACTGGTTAGGATGGCATGATGATCTTTCTGCTATGCATGGCCAATGATGATGTATAGGGATACTAGGATTATTCTTAATGCTTCATTCCAAGTGGCAAGGAACCAACGGCACTTGTTTGCTGAAAACTGTGACAGTGGTTCCGGAACTGTTGCCTCTCGGCCTAATGTGCTGCTTAGTAATTCAGTCACTCGATCTCAGGCTGTCTGGACTGAAACGGCGCGCGCGCGCGCGTGTGTGTGTGTGGAGAGAGAGAGAGAGAGAGAGAGAGAGAGAGAGAGAGAGAGCTCTATTCCTCAAACTCTGTACGACTATTCTATGTCTGGACGATATCGAACTCCTCCTACATTACAGTCCTACGCCCCAACAGAGCGTAGGCGGCGTACGCCACAAGACAATCGAATAGCCAGACTTACAAAAACTGATCAATGTCTGCTGACCCACTCATCTTCGCACCACACACCCATTCCCCCCCCCCCCCCCCCCCGAAGAAATGTGCCAGCCGAACAGCCTTGGTGCCGCACCTCGTCACTGTCAGGGCAAGGTCGGTCAGGAGTAGGTGCTCTCTCAGTAGGGTACTCGAGGACACCGCCAGCATCCTCAGTCTACAAGTCCTTCCTTCGCCGCACGGGGAATAGTCAAGATGGCCCGTAGATGTAGATGTATTTCCCGTGTCCTCCGATTCAAAGTTTCGACAATCACTGCTCTAGAGTAGAGCTATGTGTTTAAAATATGAACAAGCAAACGTCTTCAGTTTACCCGGGTGTGTAATGGAAAGTCTGTTTCTCGTTGATAAACAGCCCCCCCCCCCCCTCACACCGTCAGTCAAACCGAACTCCCAAGGACGGAGTATTTCCGGTGCTACATGTATTCACGACTGAAAACGGAAACACGCGGTGCTACGGTTTACTGAAATACAGTTTGTGTGAAGACTGAAAAGCCGGGTCGAACATCAACCGTATTTTAGTATAAAACGCTGCACAGCTTGTACTTCAGACGCCGGTACGGTTTGACAGCATTCATTGTCGAAACTTTCGAATCGATGTGGCACCGGCCAGGAAACTCTCTCTGCCATCTTGGCTAACCCCTGTGAACTGGCTTACTTATCATGTGGGAGACTACGAGAGTGCGACAAGAGTAGGCTAGAGGATTCCACCATTACTAGCCAGGCTCCGCATCCGGACCGTGGACAGCATGTGGACAAACTATCGACCGGCTGCGCGCCTGACCGGTTGCACGATTTCTTTTTCCTGCTTGACTTCTGCCCATGGTCCAGTACGGCACAATACTGCCTGCGGCGATACGCACTGATCCATCCACATTTGAGACGCGCAGAAAATCGTGTGTGTTCACAGACAACAGAACATTATTCAGGGAAAGTTTAAAACAGTTTACTTTGCTCGACTTTTCTTGATTTGTTACAAACACTGCTGGCATACCTACTTTTCTTTCCATTTCCCACAACAGAACCGCCAAACTGAATAGCTAGTGCAGGGAGTGGGACGGGGGGGGGGGGGGGGGGGGGGCTCGACTGCCTTTCCACAGGACAACATGAGCATGACATCAGAACTCAGCCTAATCATCCCAACGTGGCCGAACAGCCAGCACACAGGTTACATCAGTAGGAAAACGTTTCAGCATAGAGTTAAGACTGGAACCGAAGTGTTTGTAAAAGTGCCACCCTCCCAAGCCGGTGTGCGCCCATCACTGATCAACGAGGGAAAAAATCAGCATGCATGGAAGGAACAACGCCAGACCAGATTGATTTCATGGGACGCAGTCAAGCGCCGGCCAGATATTCGCCCACGCACTGCAAAAACTGCTGACTGACCTGACAGGGCAAAAACACGTCCACTCGCATGCAATAGCCGGAGAGAACGGGCGAACGAACCGCCTTTATTTTACAACACTAAAATGATTTTGAGTTGACAAGAGTGATTCAATCAACTGTTGCCACAGACTGCATTAGTACACTCTCTTGCTGCTTGCTACTAGTACCCGCCTGAGAGAGAGGGTGGGTGGGTGTTTTCCACCATGTATGGGTGATATCAACGACGGGGCAACGAGGAAAAGGCCAGCACAAATATTTGGCCCCTGCCGGGATTGCCAGAGAGAGAGAGAGAGAGAGCTGTTCATGTTTAACGTTCAAATCTGAACCATTATCGGGCCTCCCACCATCCACAATCCCGGGTAACTTTGCCCGATCAAGTTTTAATTGCAGTCGATTCCGATTTCATACTGCCCCCGGCAGAACACTGACCCGTTCTCCTAAACACTGCAAAGCAAACATAACCAGAACTAGAGAAGCAGAAGCCTCCCTTAAAAAAGCTCAGAGCTGGAAGCGAACAGCAAAGCAGGGGGAGGTGTGGTGTTTTGGCCGGGAGAGGGGTAGAGGAGGGGGGTGGGGCTCAAGCGGGGTCGCGCTTCAATAAGTGGTTGTGACCCCCCCAAAGGGTTCAAGGATACACGAAACGTGCCTGTGTGTGCCAATACAAGAGACCCCGCTGAGGCAAACGAAACTCGGTCAATACTTGCCGCAGTTCGCGCGACGATTAAAATAGTACGCGCACTGTCTATTGTGCCTGTGGCGGTGTACACCATTTTTGTGCACTCCCTCCACAAAAAGGTAACCCCATGGAAAGCGTGTCAAACTTGCCTGTTTGCATCCATTTTCTGCTCAGTACAGAGCAGACTGTGGTGGGTTTTTTTTGTTTGTTTGTCCCCCCCCCCTTCTCAGTAAACACGCTTTCAGACTCTCCACCTGTGTGTGCGCGCGCACGCGCGCGTGTGTGTATGTGGCTGTGCGTGAACTTCAGTTTACTGGATCTTGTTTCTCTTTGCAGACAGTGCTTGTTTGTGACGGTAGTTGTACTGGTGCACTCCTATATAGAAACTTTCACCACTGGAAAATAAGTATCATCATCACCATTCAGTTTATCTCTCCGCTACTGCAAATGAAGGCCTAATGCTAAATCAAGTTATAGGAGGCATTATCATTTGCTGACACCGGCGTATTCTAACGTTAAGTGGACCATTTCCTTTTCGTATCCGCTTCTGAATACTCTACAGCCCCCTGTGCTTCACAGTCTGATCAAACACCGTCTAGCAAGGTCTATCTCGCACACAGAATCTACCAAGGGTAACATACAGGGGGGGGGGGGGGGGGGGGGGGGCTACTACGGAGCCATCACTTGCCAGTGAGCGAAAGCCACAACACCGCTACCACAACACAACTATTCTGCTTGTCTGACTATCGACTTTTTGCGTTGAAAGGCATTCTTGTAGACACATCCACAGCTGCCTTTTCACGACGGCGCGTAGGCTCACTCAAGTTTGTTTAAAAAGGGAATAATAACGCGCAATTCTAAGGGACCCCCTAGTACTGCCAGCTGGGCCGGGCTCAAAGACCTAGCACTAAAAAAATGCATCACCACTAGAATGTTTGTTTTTTTATGCGGAGCTGAAGAGCTGCACACAAACGTTTAAGTTCGGAGTACGACACCGACTGCAGTCCTCAATGCCAATAACCTAACCGCTCTCCCATAAGCTGTATGAGTAAGGTGTGGAGGGTGTGGGTGTGTGTGCGTGTGGGGGGAGGAGGAGGTATGGTGCTAAAAAAAAAAAAAAAAAAAAGCTCATTTATCATTTGGAGTAAACACGTAATCCCCCATCCCCAGACCACCACCATCCCAGTGATCACCATCACCAGCAACTAACATTACTCCCACAAACAAAAGAAATACAGCAAAATAAACGTTCACAAATACTGTTGCGCCTACAGACAGCACTCACTGCCTCTGCATCGCCTACTTATCAGGGAGATGAAGGAAAAGGTCAGACACTAGACAGCTGGCTAAGTACAGCCACCAGACGAACGCCGTTCCCGCCCGACCAGTGTTCTTATTTCTGGACAACTATCTGATTCCAAGGTCTTTGATAATACAATCAGAGACAACGTTCAGTTTCAATAGCGCAGGCAGCATTAGTCCTCTTTGTCCAGTGTTATTACATTCATTACTTATTACGCTTAAAGCAGTGTATACATCATTAATGATCTAGTTGACGAATTAACCGATGGAGATCGCTGAATTTAATGCGATTATTGTGAAGAGGATGATAGCGATGACTGCACCTTTTTCAAATCAGCTCTATGGATGTCCAAAGACTGTGTTCATCTGCATGCAGCGAAAGCAGCTCTCGTGACTGCCAGCCAAAGCGGCTTGGACGATATGCAAATTGCTCTATTACATCGGTTTCTACTAATCTATACACGTCACCCACCCCCCAGACCCACAAATCTACCCGGGCAACACAAAAACATTTTTAAAAAAAGGAGAAAAAAAAAAGTAAAGAAAATGAAACCAATAGATTTTCTGTCTTGAAACATTGCTTAGACGAAAGCTGTGTTCATTTATCGAACCCGTCGCTCAATTCATCGATCCTGTCATGTCAGTCTCGAGTGAACCATCAGATATGGGTAGGTGGGCGATATTTCAAAGCAGGCATCAGTTTTTCTCCACCATGCAAGGACACGCGACACTGACGCATGCGTAAGCAATGACAGAAGTCACCAGTGAAAAAAAAAGCCGGACCTTCAGACGCATAAGGGCAAAAATCATGTGATATAGATCTCGCTCGACCCAACTTGAGCCTGTCACGGAGGAGCGCAGACAGGACTGAGACGATGGAGATGGAGGGTGGGCGAAGGAGGAAGAATGGTGGAGGAAATCATGTAAAAAGAAGAACCGGACATGAACCCAGACAGCCTTGACAACGTGTCTGGTCGGTTGCCAGTGTTCCCGTGAGCACGGAAACTAGCAAGGCCGCAGCTCTCCTAGGATGGAGTTTCGACCAGACGCCTCGATGAAAACCGGTAATCCAGAGCCGGGAAAAAAAAAGCGGAAAATCACAACGTGTACTTGTATTCGGTACTGTGTGCGTCCAATCGGCCAGATTGCCATGCGAAGGGCAACGATTTGTCTGAGCAGTGCTATACCGTCATCTGGAAAACGGCGTAAGTGCCAGGAACTTCATAGGCGCTTAGGCCTTTCTTCCAGATCACTTATGCCGAGAAGACGCGCTGGCTTCATCACACTCTCGACCAGAGCTCGATTCTGACTTTGGGGAATCGATGGCTCGAGCTGCTACATATCACGCTGTGCAAACAACGGACCCTCAGACTCTGTTCTTTGCGGTCTCATTTCGCCAAGTGCCGTTGTATAATTCTGCCGTACATCATGTGATCAGACTGAGACGGCTGATCTCATCCTTCTCCACCCCCCCCCCCCCATCACACACACACACACACACACACACACACCCCTAACCCCCTCTCTCCGTCATGCTACTGTGTGCGGCCGCCATGAAGGCAGCATGCATAAACCAACAGCTTTCATCGAATCCTCAATCGTTTCGGGGTCAAACTGAAAGTAATAAAATTACTCGTAGCTAAGCAAAACCAAACAATGCACTGTACCCCCCCCCCCCCAAAAAAAAAAGGAAGAAAAAAAAAGAAGAAATATAATAAAATTCAACAAAATAAAACACAAAGAAATAAAACATATAGTGAAACCATTTTTTAAACTCATAATTATCGTCTGGGGCTAGAAGTAAAGAATTGCCTGTCACAATGCTTCCTCGTGTCAAGGACGCCTTCACGAGGAAAATGTGTCTTCGCGCACCACAGATCAGATTCATCGGCGGGCGAACCAGAGAGACAGGTCAGAAAGACCCAGGGCAAAAATCATTAAACATACTTTCTTAAGACATTGACGCGCTGGCTTTCTGATTCATGCACACATACTCGAGGGTTTCAGGACACCTGCCGCACGTACATTATTGATATACGTGCCAACAACAATATCCTTGTTGTTTTGTGCTCACTACATAACCCGAAGAGCATCCTGTATCATGCTATCGGTACGACTGTACGCTTAACCCACGAAACGGATCTGTCTTGATCAAACAGGATCTCATTTTGCTGACCGTTTGTTGTTTAGCTAGGATTACAACTGTACGCTGAATCCATCTCTTGCGGAACAAAACAGATTGTCCTCTTACTGGCATCTCATTAATTTTTGTTGGTCGTTTGTTGCTGGAATTACGACCCTAAGCTCAATGAATCTCTTGCAAAAGAGAGTTGCATTAAATAGCATGATTTATCGGTCACGTGTTGTATAGGTAGAGTTCGACCATGCAGGCAGGTGAATCGAAAGTCAAAACAGAACTCGGTGGATAACTTTTTCCACGTTTTGCGTGTGCCACCGAACCCGCGGGCACTAACGCAAAACATGCAACATACGCAAATAATGCCATGAAAATTACTGCCGCAGGCTCAGTTTTACGGCGGGGACAAGACACCGACTATAAAGTCTCTCGTCTTACGTCAAACCATCTCATCCCAAACTCGTGAACCCTTCAGTTGCCTGGACGTGACAGCTCTATCTTGCCCTTGACTATCTTGTTTTGGCCACCTTTCCACAAGCGTGACGCTCCCGCTTGACGCATGCACGCGTCAAAACGGGACGTGCAGACCCCATCAATCATGCTCGAGCCCGCTGCGTCATCAACACAGGCCGTGTTACGCAGATTTACCAAAGGTTAAACGCTTATTCGAGTTCGTCGAAATGACATACATGCCCCTCCCGGTGGGTTTGACAGTGAAAACAAAACAAGAGACGCCAGTCAGTTTATTTATGGAAGTTTCCTTTTTCGGCAAGCAGATTTAAGTTATTCATTTGCCGTTCGCATTTAAAGTACCTCACGGAATAATCACTTCACATAAAAAGAACTGAACAACACGCGTTCCAATCATTCATTTGCCATTCGCACCAAAACTGTATAACCATTGGACAACCACTTCACATAAAAAGAACTGATTAACACGTCATTTTCTCCAACAAAACAGAACAATGGACATAAACTCCCCACGCTGCGAATTGCCGAGCGAATTCTACATTCAATTATCACGTGTTACCGGCATGCGGAATTGGTCGAACTCATCTGTCACGGCCTTCTTTTAGAGTATGCTCTCCCGATAAAGCGCGGAACTGACGGTCTCCTGAACCATTTATCGACTTGCCAGTCCGGAAATAGAAATGGTACTGGACGACACATACACATATATACCAGATCCCGACACCCAAAGGTTTCTCCTTGGATACTGCAAGCCCGGCTCCCACTGATACATAATTATCTACGTCCTGAACGTCCCCGGTAAGTACTAGATTAGGTGATTAAATCATCTTTGGAGAAAATAGATGGAAGCCCTGTCCGGCGGATCAACAGACCGGCGCGCGAACGAAAGATCGATAAGCTTAGTGTACATCCCTGGGTTCACAGTGATGCTGCTTCTGAGTGCATTGCGGGTAAGATGAAATCACCGTTGTGTGCTCTTTAACCCCCCCCCCCTCCCCCGGCTCTCTCCTTTACACACACACACACACACACACACACACACACACACACACACACACACACAGAGGCACACACGCACTCACGCACACCATCATAAATGTTCATGACCCATTTAACAGTAACAAATTCAAAAGCCGACGAACTATGACGAGACTGATATTAGTTTAGGTTGCAGTTGTGAAGCGCCTTCAGCCAACTTTGAGGGGACACTGCGCTATACAAGATTCATTATTAAAGCAAGGTCCACTTGACATTTCTGCATCGCCAAATACAAACTAAATAACCGTTTTCTCCGATCCCGCGAAAAGCATCTATCCATTTCCTCCCCTACTGCACAAAAAATACATTGCCAGCACTACCCCCCCCCCCCCTCCATTCTCCCCATCGTAGCGCGACCACTCTTCTGCAATGCTGCACGAAATGCGCACGCACGTTGCAGCATCAAATTGCAGTCCTCTTTGCACTCGAGTGTCCTTGAACAACACGGCCTGACCCACTTCGATTTGCGTTGAGCACGAAGGCCAAAATGATCCGGCCCGATGCCAGCATGAGGCTTAAAAGCCGCCATGATGTAAACATCAACACAGTCACATGGCTGCCGAGGAGGGCCTTGCTTGCACATCCCAAACTATGATACCGTCCGCTTTCAAAGCGCTGCTGATCATGCATGAGATATCATAACAGGTCGAGCTAGCAATACTCACTGTTCGGAATTTTCAGGCGCAAACTCAGCTTGCGTTTCTTGCTCATGACGACGCTTGTTTGTACGTGCAGGTGGTCGTAGTAAAAGTAGTGGCGGCGAGGTAAGGCCGAGATGTCAAGCAAGGAGTGTGCCGGATCGCTAGCCCGCAACAGCGGCGGACGGACTCGCTGAGCGAAGGCTGGGCTGAAGCGCTGCGACGCGGTGTGGGGAGTGAGAGAGAGGAAATGAAACGGGAGAGAGAGAGAGAGAGAGAGAGGTGACGCGAAGCTTGTCGGTGGTGGTGTCACAATCCCGCTAGCCGGCGGCAGCAATGGCGTGAGGAGAGAGAGGCGCGTGCGAGGTGCCTGCTTCGCTTCAATACACCACCACCACCAGTCGTGAGGGTCTCCACATCAACAAATTCGATTTCACTTCAATGACCTCATCGCCTCTTGTGTCCGACAAGCAAAAATTCCATCTGCCCACGGCGTTTGAACTGGTCATGCACATTCTCTCCAGCTTAGCTGCGGTGCTTTCATGACAAAGATTCAATATCCGCTAGTCTATACAGAGCCCTTGCTTTCGCTCGCAGACTTCAGATTGAACTGGCTTCTGGTAAGAGCTGCCAATGCCAGAGCCGATGCAGTATTGCGGGCCTGCACTGACGGGGTAGTTAAACGACAGTAATGTCTGAACGTCTTGTGGTCCTTGCAGGTCGATGTTCCTCGGCTGCTGCTCCGTTTTCTGCTGACGGGGCGATCTGCCAGAACTAATCTATTTTCCAAAACTATCTGCACTGAGTCCAGTCCGCACCGCCGGTCCAGACGTACGACCCAAACACAAGCCGGGGTGCAAAATAATCTGCCGAGTCCTGCAGAATTTTGCTCTGCGATTTGCATGTGCGGACACCAGTTGTCCGTCGGGTGCCTTGGAAACGGAAAATGAGAGTGCCCCACTGGGCACTCGCTCCGGCTTTATCAGTCTGTGTGTAGTTGCTGCTGTCCTGGAGTCGAGCACACTTGTTACATTACACACCAGTCTGGGTCACGAATGTAAGGAGCTGTCTCGTTGCCTGTCTCCCGCTCAAGCAAAATAACCTGGCTGCGAAATGTATGAGGTGAATCCGAGTGCTTCTCAACACTGGCGTGGAGAGAACTGAATTTAAATGAGGACACGCCAAACGGGAGAGGCAAATGAGGTGGCAGGTGAAACAAAAACAACGGTCATGTAAGTCAGAGGTCCCAACATTCAGTGCAACGTGCCTTATCAAGCACATGGACACATGTGGACTACTGACTGAGAATCAGTAGGGCCAGTGAGCTGATTAAATATATATGGTCTACTGACTTGGCTAACCGCGGACTTGATTAAAGGACAACTGACTTGACTACGAAGTACCATGGGTATACTGACTTTACTGTGAAGTGGACTTCCAACTCGACCAAGACGTGGGCTGTTGATCTATAATGAGGACTACTAGTAATGACTTGAATAGTTAATACATGTATTATTGGCTTGAAAAGGACATGGACATGTTGACCTTACGAAGATGTGGACTACTGGTATTACACGGACGTGGACTAAAGACGTGGACTATTGACATGACCATGACACGGACTACTGGCTTCACTAAGACGTATCTTGACTGAGCAAATTGGGCCAGTGACTGTGGTCAAACTGTCACAAGCACGTGAAAGTACAATTAACAATAAAACCAACTGATCATTCCAGCTGATCAAATAGAATCAACCAGCGTAACAGACAGGTGTTAGGCCACAGTAGCCCAAGGCGCCACGCCTTGTTGACACCGGCGGGTCATGACCCCGAAACTGGCCAAGCGTAACGGGCCGGCGATCACTCCGCCGCCCTAATCTTTCGTAATCGCGCGAAGAACGAGCACTGCCTAAGAGACAGAATAATACTGTACATGTATGCTCTCCAGCAGTATGCCAATGCTCGAAATGCGCCAGCGACCAGCTTTCCTATCTACATATCCCCCCCCCCCCCCTCAGTACCACAACATCAGATCCCGTCATGATGTATGCCCTGACACACGGCCGACCGACATTGCTCATAAGTAGGGCACTTATAACACAGTACGCTCAGCTGTTGTCACTGTGCAGGAAAAGTAGGCAAGCCCATCTAGGCAGCGCTCACAACATGCAGAAGGTGGATATGCAGGAAAAAAACCAACAAAACAACACTGGCTGCTCGATCAGCTTACCTCTCTGCACTTGGCGTGCAACCCTGTAAAGAAACGGAGGTCGTAAGGAGTTTGTTGGTGTTTGTTTTGTTGGTTTTTTTTTTTGTTTTTTTTTGTTTTTTTTTTTTTTTGGGGGGGGGGGGGGATGAGGAGCAAAAATAGGGCAAAGAAGGCTATTACTGTTTGTAGAGAATTACTATCGTTTTTTTTTTTGTGTGGGGTTTAACGTGTTGGGTTTGTTGTTGTTGTTTGTTTCGTTGTGGGTTTTTTTTTTTTTTTTTTTTGGAGGGGGGGGTGTTTTGCAGTGGCTGCAACACAAAATGTTTTCCTGCATTGTGGACAAGGTTGCGGTGCATCAACTAACAGCAGCGACCGCTCTCTATTCAAGATGTCAAATATCAACAAGCTGAGAACTATTATAAGCAATCTACAGGACACGAACTACTAACATTGAGCCTTCCAGATCACACGGGACGCTACCACTGCTTTTGCCATTCACTTCGAGCACTTGTCTCTGGCAGGCGATTTATGGTCCCTCCGTTCACCACCTTGACAGGCAGACTCAGTTTTTGTCGGTCATCACACTACTGCCTGACAGATGAAACAGTGTAGGTGCGTGCGTGCGTGCGCGCGCGCGCGCGTGTGTGTGTGTGTGTGTGTGTGTGTGTGTGTGTGTGTGTGTGTGTGTGTGTGTGTGTGTGTGTGTGCGCTTATGCATGGGAAGACAGGTGTATACCTGTACCCGCTTCTTTTTCTTCCCTAATTTCCCACTGAAAACAAATTGTCCAAACTGGGACAATAAAGATAATTGAATTTGAATGGAGGGCTAAGTAAAGAAGAGTTTGGTTTATTCCCCCGGCTAACGCCGCATCAGCACACTCAGAGCGTAAATTCCAGATGCCAGCGGACGGGATTTGCAACTCCAGCGGCCTCAGCTGAGAGCACACTACTACCTGTTGCGTTGGCCGGGAAGTCAGTTCCAGCTGAAAATATCTTTTTATTGGAGTTGTGCGACATCATACTTTATGAGATTTGGCACAGCTGCCAAACAGTTCTGGTGTCAGGTTTAGCAGATAACCGCTCAAGATATTCGCCCGACGTTTTTCACCCTCCCCCTTAGCAGCGTCATCCGCAAACAAACAACGCGGTTAAAAGGCCGCCATAGTACAAGGGCAATAACTGCTGTTTATGCGAAGAATCTGCCGGGGACTGTCGCTGCAGATGCTTTCCCTTGTTCTCCGTTGTCGCACCCGACGAAGGCTTTGCGCTGATGTTGTCTCCCCTGACCTATCTGCTGGCTGAGATTGCATGGGCAAAGTACCATGCACTGACGATTGTGCCATGCGACATCAGAACAAGGAAATGCTATACACCCCCCCCCCCCCCTCGAGCTCTCATCATCACAACCAGCAGCAGGTTTAAAATGATGGAACTTGAAGCAAGTATGCCAGACGACAATATTCACTACCACCACAATTGTTATTCATAGTACAGTCATTCATGGCACAGTTATCATAGGCAATCACGGTGAAGAAGCCTTCACTGCCGCATTAGTTTGCATCAGAAGACCTGCCAACTGATCTTACCCACTGAATAATATACGTACAAGCAAAACTCGCTTGGCAAGTCAAAACACTGAAATGTGCACAGGAACCCAGACAGGCTTACTTGAAGACGACACTTACAACAACACAAGCAAGTACTTGCTCCACAAGCAGCTTTAAAACAAAAGACAATAACATCTGTAGTCTAACTCCTATGTTTCAACCAGTTCGCATTAACTGCTGCACAATCAAAAACCATGACTCATGTTCAAAACAGACATGTTCAAACAGATTGCTTCACACTTTTCTCATTAGACACCTGGGGTGTGGGATGTGGTGGTGGTGGGGGGGGGGGGGGCATGCATGTGAGCGCACATCTACCCCAGTATGTAGCAACTTGACTACCTGCCAGGCGGTAAAAAGTGAAGCTGAGCTTTTCCGCAGCTCGGTGGTGCCGGGCCAGTGCTTATCCCCATTCCTGCAAGGTCATGCCTCGCAGGAAACTCAATTATCTTTCAGCAGGTGACTTTCAGGATAACCTTCACTGAGACAGGGATACACAGGCACCTTCCATTCACAAAAAAAGGGAGTAGTCTGGCATTTCTGTGTGATAATGCAACTTGTTGACTCTGTTTCGCCCTGTTAATGTTTCCTGTTACCAAACTCTTGAAATATTCAGCCTTTTTTTTTCTTTGGTCACATTCCATACACCAGTTTAATCATCTACTCGCACACAATGATAAATGATTTGTTAATTTTGAAAGAGATAGATAGGTTTTCCATGTCCCAAACAGATTTCAAATATCCACGCCCCACGGAAATAACAGTCACACTGAACACTTACAGCTCAAGTCTAAAATCAGACACCGTGATACACAGGGAAGTTTGTTAACAAGTAGTGTTAGACCTGTACTAAGCTGTAATGTAAAACTTAACTGACATCTTCCAAGGCCCACTTGTGGAGTGTTGAGTTACCTCGTTTCATCCACAAGTAGTGTTAGACCCGTCCGTACTAGGCTGTAATGTAAAACTTAACTGACATCTTCCAAGGCCCACTTGTGGAGTGTTGGGTTACCTCGTTTCATCCACAGCACAAAATATATTACACTGTACATCCACAATTTTGTGTCAGCTGGTTTCAGCTTTACTGTGTGATGTAGGTAGAGCGATTTGTGACTGTCATGTCTCTGAACTCTGCTGAAAACACACGACAAGTATTCCTCACAGACCAAAGGCGGTTGATTCAACATAAACAGAACAGTTTGTCTTTCATGATGTAGCAATAATAATTGCGTATACATCCTCATGTACAATGCCGTTTGTTCTAGCTTAACCGCTTCTGTTTGCCTTGGGCAGCTTTGCGACATGGGAATATTGGGATATTGGGGCTATTTGGGTTGTTGGTTGTTTTATGTTTGGATAAATATTGTCCTCAACCACTGGTGACCATTTTACAACCTGACCTCTCAAAAGTGTTATGGGGCCGACCACTAAATTCACCACTGGGGAACAGATTTTACCTATTAAAACTTAAGGGGAGTGTGTGCACGCTTCCGGAAGTCGGGGGAGACGTTTTTCCTTCTTTTAGATCACATGTATAAGCAAGTGTAGTTGCTTGACTAAAACAATCAGCAACTGTATAGCATAGGTGCAACACATAATACATGAACTGATGATGCAATACTTCAGTTGTTTGGCAGTACTGCTCCAATGGTCAATGTTATTGTTATTAACGTAATGTACACCCTTTGCTATTTCATGACTTCTCAAACCTCAGCATCCACAACCGAACTGCACTGTTTGCACATGGCCATGATACCAAATCATCCCACTGGCCTATGTGCTGACATTGACAAGCTACGCTATCTGTGCATGATGTAAGGAAGTGAACATACATGTATGATTACCATGGTCTGACCCAGACACTTCTGCTCATGTTCAAAATCATGTTATATACTGCACGTGTTCAGAATGGACCATTATCAAAACATTTATTCAGGAACATTCTAAAGCTCTAAAAACTGCAGTGTTCCTTACAGCTTTCAAAACCGAGGGTTACTTTGACCCTCTCTGTCAAATTCCGAGGGTCATTTTGTAAAATTAATGAGGTACAGCCTCACAATCTCTATCAGATTCTGAAATCTTTGCGTAAAGAACACACA